>APFE030108279.1:7242-44575 GCA_000404065.3 Pinus taeda
CTAATGTGATGTGATGAAGTTATAAACAAGTGAGTGAATGTGTGTGTATGTGGCGATTTCTAAATGCTTTTTGAATTTTAAAGAGAAAACTTGAACAATAACTTGAAATGGAATTAAAGATTCGAATGAAAATAAAGCATCAAACAAAAAGACCAATGGCACTAGTCCAATACCTTTACTACTGATAAGAATGAAAATGACATCTATATTAACTCAGCTGAAAGCAAGAACACTACTCTAACTCCTCTATTGAATCTAAAACAATGCAAAAAATTAAGTGACAAATCACACTACTTAATTCTCCCTTAACATTCTGCCTTTAGCTAAATTGATCATGTGAAAAAGAGTTAGGAGTGAATTAGCAATATGAATCTAAAATTAAATAAACCAAGCTGCAATTAAATGATATTTTGGTCCCATAAAAGTTAGTGAATTATGATAAAAAGAACCATCAAGAGATTAGCAACTTGACAAAACTTGATAAAGTAAACTAAGCAAGGAAATTAACTAAGCAAGGAAACTAATGAAGATCAAAGCAAAAGTCAGCAGTTTAGATAAGAAAACTTCAGATGCCACTAGTGTTAAAAATAAGGAAAAGCACACTGTCCCGGGCTCCTAACAAAGCTGTAAAAACACACACTGATTAGTCATGAAAAGTAAAGAAACATAAAGCAGCATAATTCAAAACTGTACATTAATATACACGGTGAATTAAAGAAAAAGGAATGCAGGAAAGTAAATTTAAAAGCTACTGTACAATGGTTGTAGCAGACAGGGGCCCTCCATCCACTTCAACCAATTAAAAGATCAGCTACGCAGGTAGAAACAAAACTGTCTTCTTGGTATTAAATCAACACATAATAAAACACAGTGGAGAGCGTAAACTCTATAAAAAAGAGTCTTAAAACAAAGTTTACAGCAACAAAAGACTAACTTCCAAAAACTAACTAATCAGCATGTAGAAACACTTTATTTATAGCAGGAACATCAACTGTTCTGTGCGTAAACTAAGCTAACTAACAGCTATGCAAAAGACACGTTCAACACCACCGTGCACGGATTTAGGGAACAGTCATCATGGTTAATAAATCCGTTGTTGGATTCTTGTCCCCTGCAGTCTTCGTGGCTAAAGAAGAGGCCAGCTCTAACTTACGTGCTCCAACTGAACACGCAGAGTCGTGCCACCGTTTGCAACCTTGCCATTTGACCAGAGCTACCTCCACGTTGACCAAGGGTGTAGACGGCCAGTTTGGCTGAGCTGATAACACACGCACCATGTACACAGTCATACAAACTTGCCCATGTGGCTCTTTCCTCTGGAGGACACCTAGATCATAGAAAACAAGAAAATGGCTGCGGAATCTGGGATTGGCTACAGAATCAGAGACCGGCTGCAGAAATCCTGTATCAGCTGCGGAATTGCAACACTTGAACCAAAAATCTAAACCAACAGTCAATCATTAGCACAATTAGCAAATCATGTTAAAAAGTCCTATAATGCAATGAATTGAACAAGTTAATGAAGGAAATGATGACAAAAGAAGGAAATGAGTAGGAAAAGGCTGTTGGGAGAATGGGTAAATGAGTGCAGGTTTGAGGCTCAACAATTGTCCTACACTAATAGCTAGGATATGCGACAAGGGAGTGCTACCGCCTCCCCCGACTTAGAACTTTCAGATGATGAGATCTGAGTCACGTGAGGAAGATCTAAATGTGAACATTGTGCTTCGAAGTGGAATCACGATGGGAGATGATAAAGGAAAACAACCCGAAGATAGTACTTGGGTTCGCAAGGCTCCAATGAAAGAAGCATAGTTTGATTTGGAGCGTGCTAAGGAAACCTTCATGGAAGCTAAGAAGAGCTTCGCTGATGCCTCCACTTCAGGAAGAAGAGATAGACCAGAGTCAGAAATGGACCCATCTATGCTTACAACATTCCTAGAAACATGCATGAAGCTACTACGTGACAGTAAGGTTGTAAAGGGACTATATTAACTCATTAACAGATGCTCTGGGACCACGCTAGGAGAACCGCATGTAGTCAGGAAGATTGGAAAGCATAAGACAAGGACATGAAGAGAGATGAGTTTAACCACACAGATTGGAGAATATGAGATGGAACAAGTAATCCTTGATTTAGGATTAGACGTGAACATTCTACCAAAGCAGACATGGGAGCACATGGGGAGGCCTACACAGCAATGGTTTCCTATTCAGCTGTGAATGGAAAACTAATAGAAGATAATACCTATGGGAAGATTGTAGGTAATCACTGTGGATATTGAGGGAGTGAGCGCGCTAGCAGATTTTTAAGTGATATAGATTGTTGATGACAACAATCCATACCTTGCATTTGTAGGAATTGATTGGGCCACTGACATGAACGAGGTGATTAATCTGAAGAAGCGGAAGATGATTTTTGAGAAGAATTCTCTGGCATAGTTATACCCTTGGAACATATTTAAGGATCACGCTATACAGAGCTGGTGCATGACTATGACAGTGATGTTGTCTTGTATGGGCCTGACCCAGGTTCAGAGGTGATTTAGCCAAGAAAATCCCAGTACTATTGGCCCTTTTGGCAATAGTTTGCAGAGAGCGGACTGAGGTCTCAACTGAAGTAGTATGGGAGGGTGCTAGAACCCAGTTTCTGCACCCTTGGGATGTCTGAGGGGCTTATGGAGGTTCGCGGTCTGACCTTTCGCTATGCACACTTGTGATCCCTTTGCAACCTGCGGTGTGGCTTCCACGTAGCCCTACTTGGGGTGCGGCCCGTATAATACCCAAGTTCCTTACTAATTAACCGATTACTTACTTTGTGTTTGTAAGATTTATGGTTATTACAACATATTCAATAATCATATTAGTATGTGCGATACATAAACGAATACAAACATAAAGAAGATAATGCACAACAATTACACAAAAATAGGAATCGACTTCTATTTTATTAATCTTCAATCTTTCTTACAAACTCGACACCACACTGCACACTCAGCTGTAGGGGTCCACACACTCAGTTGTGAACTCTACTAGGCCTCTTTGCACTCACTTGCAGAGCATCTTCTTACTACTATGACCCAATATACTTGGAATCCTACTCTAAGCTTGAACCATTCCTTCGCTACTCTCTATCCTCTACTCTCTTTACAACTTAAAGCCTTGCTCTATTTATACAATCCCATGGTCCATGGACCATGGGTAGGCCGACATGACTTTACATTACATACATTACTTTAGGGTGGACATCCCTATGACCTAACCTCTACTTCACGCTCTACGACCACAATTCGCAGAGTCTTACAAAACCTTTGACCAAAAATTGGGCTTTGACCCCCAAAACATGCTATTGGGGGATTCCATGCCCAACAAGCCCCCAACACAATCATCATGACTTGTTTTGAGTCACTCTACTGGTGTGACGATCTTGGCATGGAGCCCCTTCAACTATTCCTACGCTGCGCGGAGGTCCGCAACGCACTGTTCTATAGTCTGTTGGATCTGCTCCACTCTTTTGGTCGAGGTCTCACTGTCAGGGGAAAATCCCTGTCTTAAGGCATGCATCACCTTCAACTGTGTGAGATTTCCTTTGATGTCTGCAGTGATGAGGAAGGCCTCATCAATCCAAGGCTAGATGCGCACTTTAAGTACTTCCTCTTTCTGCCATGCGACATCCACCTGTTCCTTCAACACCTTTACTTGTTGTAGCTTCACAAGCTATTGGGTCAAGAAAACTGTTTGCGCCATTCTGTGCACACTTTCATACTACACTTGAAGCTCCCGCGCCTCCATTTCCAGGCGTTGTATGTTGGGGTCCTCCTGTAATGAAGTGAGGACCGTGAAGGATTCTTCCAACATAGCGGTGCAGTTCTATACCGCCTATCTTATTTCCTCCAACCCTTTCTGAATAGCACCAATGCGCTATTCCCTAAATTCCAGGGGCGTAGAGTGCTACGCCTTTAATCATAGCTCGAAAATCTAAAGTTTGAGGTCTAGCTGTACCCTCGTTGCTTCCTCCTTTGCCTCATGGAAGCCACTGGCTAATTTGTGGATTTTCACTCCAACTGGTAGGTCTGTCGCGATTTCTAGCTCTGGAATGCGATGACATGCTTTCTCTACCATTTTCTCTAGCTACTGATTCTATGCAAGCACTTCATCACGTTATAGACTAAGCTGCTCAATTTTGATTCTTTGTTCGTTGAGAATTTGTACTGCACGTCATTTCCTAACGCAGAGTTCTACTGTCTCTCCGTCTTGCAGCTAATATAATGTATCTCATGAAAGGGCAGCCAAGTTTAGGCCAAGTCCCTTGATCCTGCCCACCGCAGCTTTGTCATCCTCACTTTCTGCTGTTAGCTCCTTCCGGCAACACTATGGTGTTGGCCAATTTTGTGCGCAGCAACTGTTCCGCTACTGATGTACCTTTGGCACCATAGGTAGCTATTGTTCCTTCCTTTGGGGGCCGCACCTGAAGTTCCTACAGTTGTGCCCTGAGGGTCCCTAACACATTTTGTTGCTCCATCATAGCTTCCTAGAGCACTTCCCTGGTGACCTCACGAACTGTGTCACTGATGTCGTAGAGGTCACCCTCTATCAATGTAATTAGTTCACTGTCCAGTTTGGAAGCCTTGGTCTTCTTTCATGGGCCCACTCTTTCCATACCGTGCAATAGTTTCAATTATGTAGATGTTGTGCTTGGGTCCGCATCTTCTGTTGTGTCCTCTGCTCCTTGTCCTATGGTTAAGTTTGGGCCTCCTTCCTCCTGCATTATGGTCGCCCCTATTGCCTATGTTGTTGCTTCTTTTTCGGTGGCCTTGGCCTGCTCTGCGGCTGCCTTCGCTGCCTTGCGAGTAGCCCTTAACCCGTGGCCAACTTCTCATTGCGCTTCTGTTGTACCAGCAGCTTGGTGGCATCCTTTCGCTTTTGTGCTGCTCTTCTATCCTGCTTTTCCAGATGTGGAGCGCGCCACTCAGGAGGCCATGATTCAAGCATGGAGAAGATGGCATCATCAATTGCGATGAAGGGAAGCTTCATCCAAGTTTGCGCTGGATCGCTATGCGCCTTGATATACACATTGTGGATATCCACCTTGAAGTTTGCAAAGCTCCGCAGGCTGTTGGACAGTGTGGGGGATAACCACGACCTCCTATTAATCCACATCTGGATGCTCACCTCCATGAGTGCCTAGAATATTTTAGGCTCATGGATCCATGTGGCATCCTTCGTAGCCCAGAGCAATGCATATTTTGTAGCCTCTGGAAAGTCCTGTTCAATATGAGGGAATTGACTGTCCTCAGGCAGTTCCCCTGTCACCAATAAAATAGACACGAGAAACCATGCGTAGTGGAAGGTCTTGCCCTACTCTTGAGCTTCCTTGTAATTGGTTAGGAATTCTTCACAGAGGAATTCAGCCCAGTTGAATTGGACCCCCTCCATGCATTGTTCTGCCAACACAACGACTGATGCTGATACCTCGTCTTTGTGACATTTTCTCATCACCTTCCTAGCCAGTAGTTGGGTGGCTACGCGCACCCCTTTGTCTTTAATGCTACTGATTGCGTAGCGTCTCTTCTTCTTTCCAATTTGTACTTCTTCTTCATGGCCTTTGCGAGTGCCAAATCTCTGCTTTTGCCAGCTATCTCCATGGGGTCCTTTCCCTTACAAGGAAGCCGGGAAATCCTGTGGATAAGCTCCACTGTGATGGGAATAGGCTCCCCTAGCCATGAGTACCCATCGTGCACCAGGGAAAGCAGCTACCTGATGACAAAGATCATGATAGATGCACGGTGAAAGTGCAGAATCCATAGTAGGTGGTGTACTTCGGACTTCTCCATGCCGCACAACCATTTCTACGGCTCTAGCGCTGTAAGTGAACCCTCCTCGCTCTGTTTCATGAGGTTCTCAATCTCCAAATGTGGGAAATATTCGCTGTCCTCGAGGTCCCAGTCTTCAAATTTCATTGTGGGCACATGGCCTAAGGCCGAGCCCTCAAACAAAATTCCATCTGGGAGGAGCGGGTTTGGAGTGCACTCTTAGTGGCATCCAAATCCTTGGATACCTTAGCTTTCTGTTTCCACAGAGGAACATACTCAGGCAGTTTTGCTGTAGCGCACACTGACTGGATGTCTTCTTCCATTTCTTCATCCACCTCTATCTCATCTACGAGATCCTAGAGGTCCTCCTCCTCATCATATATCTCAAGGTTGACAGCCTTACCCTTTTCTTCCATGGAAAGTTTACCAAACCGCATATTTCACAGGGACATGCGGATTGGTCCTGCTACCTGTTTATCCTCTTGGGCCTCAATGTCTGAGGTGATTTCAGAATTTCTAGCGCATCCCCCACCTGCACCATAGGGCTTTGTGTGACTTCCTCGGTGATAATTTCGACAAAAACCACTCCTCTCCTGGTGGTTGTCATCTTGTTTGAACAATTTGTGGTTGTTCGCGAACTTGGGGGCTCAAATATTGCTTGGTGCTCAACACTCTGTGCTCTTCATAATACCGCAAATCTCAAACGAACAAGTGTTATCTCGTGGCTAGCCTTGGGAGTTTTATAGCATCTTTTGAATTTGAATTTGACCATTCCCCCCACTTCTAAGTCATTCATGCATTCTTGGTAGCAGATCATCCCAAATCTAGCCCTTAATTTGTGTCTTAATTGCCCGCCGCCCGCTCCCTTTTTCCTTAAATTGGACATCTCGTCATGAACAGTGATGCCAATGGTTACTTCCTAGTTTACTTGTGTGGTAGCGCAACCCCTCATGTGCAGGCACAAGCTTTGTATCATGCTGATTTTGTGCACACCTCCTTCACCTCGCAGTTCCCAAACAGACTCATTTAGAGTCCCACACTCTCTTTCAACTATTTGGAGTGCTGAGATTGTGCTCCCTACGGCTAGTAAGGTGGCCACAACATCTATGCGAGACTTCAATTTGCATTCCAGTATAGTCCGTGGACAGTCCTCAATTGCCCTTGTGACAGCTGGCGCCGTGTGTTCTACCTCATGTGGTGCACTCCCCTTGTTACTGTGTTTGGTAAGGTGCAGGCTTAGCCATGGTAGCAGAGTCATAAATTCTCGGCGACAATCTTCTAACGTAGTGGTATGATCATCCGTATCTTGCCTTGTCATCCTTGTTTTATAGACGAGACATGCTTGCATGACCTCGTTTTCTAGTCTTTTGATCTCAGCATCCATCAACATGCTTTTCTTTCTCAATCATACCCGATGTTCTTTAATTTCTCAAGTCTAAGGTTCCCTTGTTGAATGGCTTCTCGAATCCTTATATGGTCATCCTCACATAGCTATTTGATTCCTTCATCCTGGTCTTCGTGCACTGTCATAACTGCAGGGGCTATTACCTATGGATTCCTTTTGGTATTCCCTTCAAACATTTCGGTTTCTATTCTATTTCACACCTTTGGAATCATCTTCGTGCTCAAGTTTTTGCACATGGTCCTATAGGCCCATCAAACCACTGGCACGCACAGGTCCAAATCAATTCATCTCATTTGGTGAACCTTGTTTAGTACTCCACTCACCCTATTGAATGCCTCATCATGGAGAATTGGTAACGCACGTCACCCTTCCTGCTACTGTGATTTGTTTTGATTCTCTAGGCTGGGGTTGGTGTGCGCTTGTGCGGACTGTACATCATATCTTTGTACCCATCGGGAAAGGTGGGTGTGCAAGTTGTTCTACCACGGTTGATTGGCTCTCATTCAAAGCTGGGGTTTTCCAAAATGTAGGCACATCATCCTTCTGCATTTGCGACAGTCCTCGAAATTTCCTTGATGCATACCCCACCATCGTGTGGGTGTGGTGCGTAGTGCTCATTTCAGTGCATTGAACCACTGATATTCTGGTATTTCACTTTTGGATTTGCTCATAAATTCATCCACCGCTGTTAATCCATCATATTTCGGCAACTCCCTTGCCTCTGTTGTTACACAACGCAATGACCCGATCATCATGTTGCAGTTCAGTGTTGTTACTTCGTGCAACCGATTCTGCCATCGCTTTATCTCTTCATCTGAATCTGAAGTGCAAGAGATTTCACGCTCCCACGAAATCCTTCCATCTACAGTCAGATTTAGCTAATCCTCACCTTGTGTAGTTATCTTATAGATATGGTTGAGATCGTCATCACTATAATCGTTGCGCACCAGTTTTGTGTGTCGCGCTCCTTCGGTTGGGTCTAGTGGTACTGCTACGCGTAGTGAATTTTTCTCAAAGGTCATTTTGCACTTCTTCATATTTATGACTCCATTCATATCGGTATCCCAGTCTATTCCTAGTAGCACGGGATAGGGTTTTTGTCATCAACAATCTCTATCTCTTCAAAATCCGCCTACATGCTCACGCCTTCAATATCAAATGTCACCCTTTGCAATCTTCCCATGGGAAAAATATTCTGTTGGTTCACCATTCCTAACTGAATAGGGGACAGTTGTAATGTGGGTCTACCCATGCATTCCCATGTTTGATTTGGTAGTACATTCATGTCCAAACTCAGATCCAGGATTACCTGATCCATTTCATACTCGCTTATTTTCGCAATCAACCCCATCCCCCTTCTTATGCACAATTCATGCTTTCCATGTTTTCGACCATGCGTAGTTCTCCTGACCTTGTGCACCTAGTGATAAGTTCCTGTAGCCCTTTAACTGCCTTGTTCTCGTGAAACAGTTTCATGCATGTCTCTAGAAATATATTAAGCATTGAAGGATCCATCCCTGGTTCTAGTTGATCCTTACTACCTGAAGTGGGGGCCTCCGTGAAGCTTCTCTTAGCTTCCATGAATGTCTCCTTCGTGCATTCTAAGTCAAACTCGGGTTCCTTTGTAGGAGCCTTGCAAACCCACATGTTCTCTTCTAACTGCTTCCCTTTATCATCTCCTATGGCCATACCACTCTTGAGCATCATATTTACATTTGGGTCTTCTTCGCACAGTTCAAACCTCATCATTTGTAAATTCTAGGTTGGAGGGGGCTGGAGTACCCCCTTTTTGCGCATCTTCACTATCAGCAAAGGGCAATATTTTGCCTCATGATCAAACTGATTAGAGTACCAAAATGATATCCTAGTTGTGTTCATACAATCGCGGGCATAATGCCCTGGCCCTCTGCAATTGTAACAAATTATCTGTCTGCGACCCCTTCTTGGTCCCATTCCACCTCGACCCCGACCACGCCCCTGAAACCTAGCACATGCCACCCCTGCATTTGGGTTGAGTGCTCACATTTTGGTGTGCACCCTGTAGGTAGGAGTCTGATCCATAATTAGTTCATAGCTTTGACAGGTGCATTCGTCATGGCCTACCGACCTGCAGAAATTACAAAACAGTTGCTGGGATGTCTGTGTATACTTCTTCAACAGATGATAATTATCCATGGTATATTTTCCTCCTATCTAGTAGATCGCACACCATAATGTAGATGTCGTGCTTGGCCTCACCTATGCCTCTAGTCTTAATGGAATTGGCCCTCCCCCTGCCAAGTAGTTCACGAACACTGAACAATGGTCCTTGTCGTGCCCTTGGCCTTTGCATTTTATGCACCATACTTCCTCGCGCACCTCCAGCCGAGTTGTCCTATCCTGTTTCAAACTTTGCATCTCCAGATACAGATTCTGTAGTTGTGCATGGATTTGTTGGACTCCCAACCCAGGGTCTTGTATAGGGGTCTCATGCAATCTCATTGCCATCTCCAATGCTTTAGCCCGGTTGGAACATTTTTGCTGTGACAACGCCATCCTTAAGTGTGGCGTAAGTGAGGCTACAAACCATGCGCAATACTGTGCATTTGTAAATGTCATATTGGCTTCACAGATCGTACTCTTTGGCCTTTGGTCTAGATCCCAAGGGGTCTTGCCAGGGAGCATAATGATCTCCTTAAACCCGATGATTGACTGTGTCTTTGATTTTGGCTTGCTAAATTCCTTGTTCAGTGCAGTCTAGATCTTTGCAATTCTTGCATTCAGGTGGCCATTAGAATGATTGATATACCATGTTAATGTGTGATCCTGTAGCGTGCTCACCAGCATAGCCTTTTTAATATTATCATCCATGACACCCTGTGCTTCCCATGTTGCTCTTACAATGAACCAGAATTGGTCCGGATCTTCATTTCCTACTCCTTTGAACATCGACAGTTTGATCATGCTCACCATACTGAACTGCGGTAGTGGCGGAGGTGGAGTGGGTGGAGATGGAGGTGAGGGGGGTGAAATGGGTGGTAGTGTGGGTGGAGGTGGTAAATGCAGAATTCTCTGTCTTATCAAATTGACCACGCTTCTCCGGGAAACTTTCACGAGCTCCTCCTCGCTTTCCCACGAGGGTGAAATTAAGGGACTGTTTTCCAACTACTCACTACTTCCGATTCTGTAGATCTTTCCACTTCGCATAGTCCCAAACATTAATTTATTCGCATAACCTTCTTTTCACACAATTGCATCTTAATCGAAGTGTTCAAAGATTTAATATACTTACCTCGTGGTCCCTTGAGAAAATGTTTCTCTGCGTCACTGTAGCTGATGGTCGTGTCTATTGTGAACTTAGTGATAAATCCTCCTTTTATTCAGTCGAGCGAGTGGTCCACAGCTTATGCTATGTTATCTTCTGAGGCTTCTAGTCTGTGCATTAGTTCCAGAGTCCACACTATTGGTTTGTCAAGCCTACACCTTCCTTGGCTATCTGCTAACTTTGCGATCTACTCATACAGCTCAGATGGAAAAGATGCAAATAAAATTTTATGGATTTCAGTTTACAAGTAGCGATCCAACCATTGTTCCTTAGATGCTCACGTATTTTTGTTTTCCTACGCCGTGAACTTGTGAATATTTTTGTCCAACCACTCTTCAATTTCTTTCTTTGTAGGATTCCAGTGGCATGACATCAGACATCCTTTATGCAGATCCTAGTCTCAACAATGAAACCATTTGTTGGCTTGAATGGGCCTGACCCAGGTTCAGAGGTGATTTAGCCAAGAAAATCCGATACTACTAGCCCTTTCAGAAATAGTCTTTGGAGCGCGAACTGAGGTCTCAACCGAAGTAGTATGGGAGAGTGCTAGAACCAGGTTTCTACACCCTTGGGATGTTTAAGGGGCTTCTGGAGGTCCACGGTTTGACCTTTCACTACGTGCACTTGTGACCACTTCACAACCCACGGTGTGGCTTCTACACAACCCTACTTGGGGCGCAACCCATATAATACCCAAGTTCCTTGCTAATTAACTAATTACTTAACTTGTGTGTGTAAGATTTATGGTTATTACAACATATTCATCAATCATATCATTGCGTGCGATACATAAATGAATACAAACATAAAGAAGATAATGCACAACAATTACACAGAAATAGGAATCAACTTCTTTTTTATTAATCTTAAATCTTGCTTACAAACTCAACACCGCCCTATGCACTCAGCTGCAAGGATCCATGCACTCAGCTGCAGAGCCTCTTCCTATTACTATGACACAATATACTTAGAGTCCTACTCTAAGCTCGAGCCATTCATTCGCTACTCTCTATCCTCTACTATCTTTAAAAGTTAGAGCCTTGCTCTATTTATACAATCCCATGGTCCGTGGACCATGGGTAGGCTAACATGACGTTACATTACATACATTACTTTAGGGTAGACAACCTTATGAATTAACCTCTGCATCACACTCCACGCCCGCAATTTGCAGAGTCTTATAAAACCTTTGACCAAAACTTGGGCTTTGAGCCCCAAAACCTGTTGTGGTGGGATTCCATGTCTAACAAGTGACGATGATTTGGACTGCATCTACAAAATAACCGTGTGAGAGGAAGATTGGGTAAATCCCACCGCAGACAGACGGATCTCATGGGAGTGCATAAGCTCTTATAAGTTAGATTTTGATGAGGAGATAGAACGATGGCAGAATCGGTTACACAAGCTAACCACATTGAACTGAAATATGATGACAAGATTGCTACGTTACATATCAATGGAAGTGAGGGATCTGCCTACTTATGATGGGTTAATTGAGGTAGATACCTTCTTCGAAAAATTTGAAAGAGAGGTGCTAGAAAAGCAACCTTTCCAGGCCCTGAATTTGGTGTTGCACTATGCTCATGAGGTGGTGGGGTATGCACAAAGGGAAATCTGAGGACTGGTGCAAATACAGGAGAATGATGTGCATGTGGTTTGGAAACCCTAGGGTGTGATCGATCGATAAATATAATGGACGGGATGGTACGCGTGCGCATCTGTCCAGGTGGGTACAGGCATATGACAAGCAACCTGCACGGATGCACATGAACTTTGCATTGGGAAATATGGTCAATAAGCATGTGTTGCAGGGGAAAATGTGCCAACATATCATCAACTTGGAATGACAGAATGTGGAGAGGGGAAGCATTTAACAAGTTGTGTGAAGCACTGAACAAGGTATGTAGTGCATAGCAAAATGATTAGGACTTGTGCGTACTAGTAGTTTTATGGGCTTATAGGACAACATGCAAGAAAATGACGGGACAAGTGCCTTCTAGGCTGGCCTATGGAGCAAATGCTATAATTCTAATGGAGTATATCATGCCTAGTCCACACATAGCAGCGCCCATGGATATGACAGATTGTAGATCCTTGGAGGAGAGGCTCGAGCAATTGGAGGAACTCGAGGAAGAACAATTTTTTGCTGGATTTCACCAACATGTACAAAATTAGTGTGAAAAGGCCTAGAACGATCGACATATTAAGTTGCGCACCTTCAAGGTGAATAATTTGGTCTTACTATATGATAGTAAGTTTGATAAATTCCCCAAAAAACTCAGAATGCATTGGCTGGGACCGTATGTTATTAAGGAGGTCATCGACAGAGGCACAGTGTAGTTGGTAAAGTTAAATGGAGAACCTTTCCTAGGAAAAGTGAATAGTAGTCGGTTGAAGCCATACATAGGTGGCCTGACTATTTGACTTGCCGACTGAAGCACAATCTTAGTGATCCAGGCAATTGAAAGGAGGAGCAGGAGTATAAACAGGTGTAGGGAAATCATTTAGCTATAGAACAACGCGTCCAGGAGGTACAACAGGTAGCCACTCAGTGCAATGCCAACTTTGCAGCGCTCTGGGTAGAGTTGGGAGGTCCTCGCTCGAAGATCTCTGCACCAATAGAGTGACTCGAGGGAGAGTCATGATGTTTGTGTTGGGGGCCTATTGGGCGCGAGATCCCTAAAGGGAAGTTTTGGGGCTTAAAGCCTAGTTTTTGACTAAATACAATGTAAAGACTCCACGTTTTGTGGGCACGGAGCACGAACTTGTAAATGAGTCATAGAGTTGTCCGCTTTCATTTTTGTAATGTAACATCGGCTTTAGAGATCTAACCATGGTCCACAGACCATGGGATTGTATAAATAGAGTGAGGGTTTAAGTTGTAAAGAAGAGAGAAAAAAAGGAAAAAAGTAATAGATGGAGAATTGAGTCTTATCTAAGTGTAGATTCAAGTCTTGGGTCATAGAGTAGGAGAAGGCTCTACAGCTAAGTGCTTAGAGGCCTAGTTGTGCGCAACTGAGCGCGTAGACCCCTGAAGCTGAGTGCACAGGGAAAGTTTAGTCTATAACCATTGAAGAAGTAATAAAGAGAAGTTTCATATCATTTCTGTGTATCTTTTTGCTATTTCGTGCATTGAATGTATTAGGTATAAATTGCAATTTCACTGTTTATATGGTGCATGAAATTACATGATTGCGTTGATTAAGTGAATATAAGATAAAGTATCTGTTTACATGAAGTTAACTAATAAATATAAGAAGATAAGTAAGATCCATGGTGTAACTTAGGGAAATAACGCATATTGCTACCATAGCAACGCGAAAGCACTTCAGCCCCTGGTGAGGGCTGCATGAACTCGATTATAATAGATCGCGAAGGCCTCACAGGTTAGGGTAGTCTACGAAGTGCTGTGTGAAGGTATTCAAAGTTGGAATAAATTGATCCCTCAGACATCTCAAGGGTGTGGAAACCTGGTACCAGCATCCCCTCATACTACTTCGGGTGAGACTTTAGTCTACGCTCCGCAGGCTGATGCCGAAAGGGCTAGTAGGGTAGGGATTTGTTTGGCTAATTAACTTTGAACCCGGGTTAGGCCCTCTCAAGCCAACAAAATGTATATATATAACCTCTACCTCACTCGTTTAAATTAATTCTTTTTTAGGTATAATCTAGAGCCATTATAGGTTAAGGTTGTACAACCATAAAGACATTCCTCTTCTCACAAAATAGGTCTCAATTTGTACTTTTCTCTAGGATTGATGTGAGTGTAGATCACCAGTCTCACACTATCAGTGGACATAATTTCTATGATCCTCTATTCATTCCTAGACTACAATATTCTACTACAAAAGAGAGAAGTATACAACCTTCTAATCACACATATCTTTATTGTCTTTTGCAATTAACAGGATCAAACTTCTCTCTTCTTGTTTTCATTATTTTTCATGAATGTGACCTAATTCTAGCCTAGTCATCCATTGCGATCAATTTTTCACCTTGTCCACTTAATCTAGACTATAGTTTACATAATAAAAATGTAGAAACTTTCATTTTTGGTCTAAAAAGAAAATGAAGAAGCTAGCACACCCAATACAGTAGATTATGGTGCCAAGAAAAATGGAGTAATCATCTTACAACTTCTAAATTCCATTTTTCTCATAACGATTCTATATTAAGGTATAGTGTAATATTTTTAGGACGAGCAAGGTGCTATTTAATACTGATACTGGATGAGGCTGGTCCTCTCACTTATCTTGCAAACTCAATCAAATCCTCTCAATGCTTCAACAACCTAGCTAAGTGTGCAACAATCCTTCCTTTATCTTGTCCCTACATTGTTTGACATCCTTTTAGGTAAATTCATTATTGGAGTTCCTCAATTTGATTCATCTAATTAAGTCTAATATCTCCTCTGGTTATGAGCCAACTTCATCCCCTCTAAGGGAATTTTAGTTATGATTCATTTTGTTGCAATATCCAAATTATGATTCAAATTTGAAATTTCACTTTGAACATTATAGAGAAGTTTTTTGAATAAATTGTCATATAAAATGCTACTTTCTACAACATGAATAACATGAACATGGTGAAGAATGTGAAGTCCATTGTGTAGATTCATATGTACATGCGTAAATTGAAATTAGCTTTGCAGTAATAGAAAATGTGTGGAGAGTGTACAAAAATTGAAGCACCTCAACTTCACTTTCCTGATAGGGATGCTATACCGGGGATGTGGGTCACATCCAAGGTGTGTCCAAGCTGTACTAGATTTGTTAGGGGATCCAGTGTGGTACCTCTATATCTGTAATCCCTGTGTGCTTGACATGTGGGCACACCCTATAGGATGAGGGATGTCCACACATCCCCTACGTGTGGGTCATGCCCAAGGAAAGAAAAACAAAAACCAAACCCTAATAACATCACCTTTCATCTACACTATTTGGTAACCACTCTCTAGTCCAATTGACCTATTACTTTCTTATTTCTTGACATTAAAAAAAATCTTATTATATTATCCTTATCGGGGATGTCTTTGGAATATAAAGGAAATATCTTCAAGGTGAAGTAAATACAAACCTCAATATATGAAATCCATGTTGTTCTTCCTTGTACTTGTGCTCCACATATTTTATGGCTATGAATTATACACATTGTTGGTCTCTCATGAGTTTTAGCAGATCCTATGAGTTTGTAAGAAGCGCCCAATGGGATTCTTCACTATTTCCCCAATACCAATTGGTGTGCATTTTATCCACCTTAGTGTGGTTTTTTTCATGGTAATGACTCTTTACCTATCCTGGATAGGTGAACTTGCTTCCTAAAACCATTTCTGAAGGGTATCACACTAGTTTTCTCCCTCTTCTAGTGACAAAATATTTTATTCAATGGTTCTGCATAGTAATAAATTGTTACAATAATTCCTACAACCTGCCATGTTACAAATCCTTTTCCTAGATGAGTATGATTTGATCATGGCCTAAAGTCCTAAATAGCCTAATAACTACCTTACCAACACTTCAGATAAAAACTCGAATTCTTGCAATATTTCCTATGTTGTTTCTCTAAGAACTGTTGGCAGGAGGTTGTGATTTGATGCATTTCAAATTGTATATGGAAGCTTGGGAATTCTAGGTTGTATATGGTGGAGTTTAATTTCTATGGTATCTAGTGGAGGAAATACTTACCTAATCTAAGCAACGGTAAGATGGAAGACTGTATTATTTCCAAATGTTTCTTTTCTCATTTGTTCCATATAACTTAATTATATTTCCACTCCCTTCATGTGCTATAATTGATGAATTTGTCAACTGTGGCTCAATGATATTCTTTGTGCCCTGATATATTTGTTAACTGGCAATTCTCTTTGACATAGTCTGTCTATAGCAGAAATTTATCTCAAGATTCATTTGGAAGTACTCTAGAATTTAAAGAGAATGAGGTTGCATGATATGAATATTTAGTGCCAAATCTGATCAGGTCATTGCTATTTAGATACTCAATATGCATCTATAAACCTTAATACAATTTAAAATAGAATTCCCAAACTATGACTTTGAATTACTTGTAAAGACTAAAAGTTGTGTTTAAGCATAAAAAGGAAAGTGTCTACAGAGTGGAAATTTCACGACTGCAAGAAAGGGGACTTTCCAAGTTAACTGACAAGAAGCTTGAAAGTTGTTCTCCACACTTAATCTTACCTACTCGACATGGTAAAATCCTCTAAGTTGCCACTATAATGTGCATTTTTTACAAGTGAAACCTTCAATCATGCACTTGGGTTAGATAATATTTGAACTGAGGCGACTGGCTTTAACACTATGATTCCTGACCACTTGGTCTATCCCTGACAAGATTTTTTATATCATACATTATAATTATATAATGATATATTTTTGTATGTTGCAACGTCCTTGATTATATCTCGTGAAAACGATAAGTATTTTTTCAATTCAACGAGTGTATTGTTTGTAGTTTCGAAGTTGCACAATGTTTGTTCATCGGGTTAGAAATAACTTTTCAAAGTTTCATGTTTTTTTTTTTTTCAATAACCTTACAAGCTTTTCTACAGAGACAAGAATTTGACACTCACCTTATATTTTCATTATCTATTTTGTTTTGATAGGAATTGATTGCAAATTAAGGTGAAGGGGAGGCACCTCTTGACGAATCAATTCCATATATGACATCTTTAACAAAGTGCTCAAATTTTTAAAGTTCCACTCTTATAGCAATATCAAGAAAGACTGTAGACTAAAGTTGAATTCTTTGTAAAATATTTATTTAAGATGAAAACAAACATGATTCCTTGATATTATGACTGCATCTAGGCTGGAAAATGTTAACATTAAATAATAATCATACTAATAATCGTCTAATTTATAGTAGCAACAATGACATTTGAGATTCTTTTTTTTTTATAACTACAAATATGACTATTTTTTTTGATAGGTATTACATAATCTTACAAAATATCTACTAAGAGAAGGTTGAGGCAGATTTCTTGTCTTTTGAGCATAGAGTAAAAAGTTTCCTAAAGAATATTAGAGGCGATCCATATTCCATTCCAAGGGAAAACATAAAAAGCTTCTGTAGAAATGAAAAAAAATTAAGAGTATTCTTTTTATTCTGTGGTGGTTCTGTAGTTCTTATATGTAGGTTTACAACTTCTTTATTTTGTTGACTTGGTAATATTGTCAACAATTTTTCTTCTCTATTTGTTTGAGCTGAATCATTTGTTTAATTTTGTCTGTCTCAAATACTAATTTATGCATTAAAATGCATTGAGTGCCAATATGGTGTTTGAGTACATAATTAGGTCACTTTAGTTGCAATAAAACATTGAAATCCTAGAATGCCTGTATTGCTTACAAAAAAAGTGAAGTGTTGATTTTTCCATGACACTCAAGAATCTAGTTTGAGTCTAATATCAGGATCACAAACACACTCAAATGCCACAACAATTCTACTTTTCATAGCGAAATAAAAGATAACAGTGAATCAACTAGTACACAAGACAAGTTTTAACCTAACACTTGTTATATTACAGATTTTAATACACAAATATTAGGGCTCCCATACCAGGAATTATGGCCCTTACAATCGACCATGATACAAGACAAAAACTAGGGCTTGGTATCAACAAATGTGATAACCAATATGTCCCTGAACAAAGTACACTTGACTTGCTGATGGTGTGCATCCACAATCTTTTTAGTCAATGTACCTTGAACACATCTCGCATGTACTTTGCTTCCTCTTCTACTAATCACTCAGCTTTTTCTCCCTTAAAAAGTGTGCATCTTCATCTCAACAATCTACCACTATCAACCCTCCTACTGCTCCAAGAGTGTCTAAACTTTGGCTTAAACAAGTTTGTCCATTAGTTGCTCTCCTCTTCCTCCAAGAGTTCCAAACCTTAGGGTCTTAACCACTGTCCACTTCTTGCCTCTCTATTGCTCCAAAGATGACTAGACTTAGGGTTTGGAGCTTCCCTCTTATCTCTGATTTGGCTCACTGCCAACCACAGAAATAGGGCCCAATAACTAGCCCTCTTGATTTCCCTTTTACTCCCCCAAAATTCATTTTTTAGGGCATAAAATGTGCAACTCTCTTGTTGTGACAAATCTTCCATTTGTACACAAAACTGAGGGCTACCTAAACAACCACTAACAATCCAATCACTGTGCTTCGCTACTTCAGAACTTTCCAAAACTAGACCTACAATCCATATAAAAACATTAACATGAAAGACATACAACATACCTCTCTAGGATTCCATCATCTACCCTCAAATACTCAGCCTTGTGCACAATATCTTCTAATATTTTTGGCCCTATCTATGGCTTTCTATAATAGCTACAGTGTTGCCCTGACTCAGTCTAACAGTCCTTAAAGACCTATGTAAATCCTCCTCCAAGAGTGCCAACTCTTAGGGTCTTAACCCCTGTCCACTTCTTTCCTCTCTACTGCTCCAAAGATGACCAAACTTAGGGCTTGAATCTTCCCTCTTATCTCTCATTAGGCTCACTATCAATCACAGAATTAGGGCCCAATAACTAGCTGTTTTGACTACCCTTCTCTAAATGTAAATTCTTAGGGCATACAATGTACAAACCTCTTATTGTGACAATTTTTCCACTTGTCTACAACACTTACAGCTACCCAAACAACCATTGATAGTCCTCTAACAATTGTACTTAGGTTGCTTAAGAACTTTCCAAAACCAGACCTACAATCCCTAGCAAAACATCAACCTGAAAGACATACAACATACCTCTCTAGGACGTCATCATCTGCCCTCAAATAATCAGCCCTGTGAACAATATCTTCTGAGGTTTTTTTCCTTGTCTAGGGCCTCCTATAATAGCTACAATGCTTCCCCAACATGGCCTAACAGTCCTCAAATACCCATGCAAATCCTCATCTAGAAGCCCTATACTCCTGCGCTACAACTTGACTATTATATAACAACTATTACAGGGTTGTGTTGTAATACACACAAGATATTTCGACCTGTTCACAGAGAAATTACATCTCAACACATGCACACCATATTCCTCTCAAACTTGGTTAGGCCCAATCCAAACACAAGAAACATGGGCCCATAGCTCTTGAAAACATTTTGGACCAGAACAATGGTTCAAAATGAGTGGGCCCATAACTCTTGAAAACATTGAAATAGAGGAGGGAGGGCCAATGATAGACCATAGCAATGCTTCAAAACAAATGGGCGTGCTATGTTTGAAAAAAATTGAAATAGAGGGAGTATTACGGGGGTGATATTAAAGTGTGCATTACTAAAAATACTTCACTTATAGCTGAGTTGCATATTCTATTCAATATGAAGAGATAGTTTCTGGAGATGCCATTGGCATTGCATGATAAATCTGCAAGATGCAGTTGAAAAAGAGGAAAAATAAAGGCTAATCCCTCAGTTTCCACTGACTAGATCTCAAAACTAACTGTATTTTTCCCTCACACATAATACAAACATAAAAACCATTTGAGATACAAAATTTAAGTCAAACCAAAATTACATCATAATTCTGGAAATGAAAAGTTCTTCTCTCAAAATAAGGGTCAAGCAGGGCCTTTGCAGGTATGTAACCCCACAACAACAACAAGATAAATCTTAACAATTCTGACATGAAGCTGAAAACCTACACTTGAGAACTTCCCCTCAATCAAAGAAAAGGAATTCTGGAATCCTATAGCAGTATCCCATCCTTTGATTCTTTTCATATGAATGAACCAACTACCAATTGGAGTCCTTCCTTTGATAAAGAGTTTGATTCACAATTATGTTCTTTATAGACATGGATAAGGAAATTGATTAAACAAAAAAAACATAACTTTTTCCCTCATCATATATAGGACTAAATACCAATTTCTCCATTTTATAGAGTCATTTTATTCAATTGAAGGCCACTAGATTATCCCCATACACCTAAAAGTTTGACACTCCTTGCTTGCAACAATTTTTAGAGAAATTTTCATAGCTAATAGTTCAGTGACGTTATTTGAACCCCCTATCAAACTTGGTTTGAAATTGATATAATGGAAGCATTGAAAAATAGAAGGCCACCTACCCCACGTCAAGGTCAGGTGCCTTTGTTGGCTCCATCAAAGAGACCCCAAATATCTCGTTTGGAAATGGAATTGCGTGATAAGATCCTTTGTGGAGAGATTTTGGAGATAGTTTCATTAGGGGATTTTTGAGGTCTAAAATGGGCCTCCTAAGGAAATTATAAAATAATAGTGAAAATAATAAAATTATATTAGATTACATCATCAAATTTTAAAGGGAAATAAAAAGACTATTTTTTCAACTCATATTTTCAATTTATTTCCCTATGAGTTTACTCAAATTTTGATTGGAAACACTCGTTAGACGAAAAATTTGTTTCTTCATCCAACGAGTACCTATGTTTCATACTTTCGATCAACCCTACTACATGAAAAATGAAAAATACATGAAAAACATGATCGCAATCACAATTTTTCATGTATTTCTCATTTTTCATGTAGTAGGGTCAATCAAAAGTATGAAACATGGGTACTCCTTGGATGAGGAATTAAATTTTGCATCCAAAAAGTACTCCCGCTATAAATTTGTGTAAAACCTTAGGGAGATAAGTTGAAAGTATGAGTTGAAAAATTAGATTTATTATTTTATTATTTTTTAATCTTTTCATTTTTTTTACTTTAGAAATGGTGAATCATCCCTCATGGTTGACATCATCATCTTGAATCCTATTGGTTCTTATAAAGTTTATTTTTTTGTACATTTTTCTTAAGAGGCCCATTTTAGACCTCAAAATTCCCCTAATGTGAGGCAATAGAAAATAGATTTGTCTTGAACTACACATTGAAAAGGAGACATGCGTCTCTCTTAAAAAATTGCAGCATTCTTGGATAGCCATATGCCTTAAGGCTACTATTATTTCCACGGTTTGAATTCCTTTAGAGAAGATTTTTTTTTTTTTTTTTTTTTTTCCTTTTTGTGAAACAATACTACAAAGAAACACCTTGCTATCTATCCTTTTTCTAGAGAGAAGGCCCATTTCAGTGCACAT
Organism: Pinus taeda; assembly: GCA_000404065.3. NCBI lineage: Eukaryota > Viridiplantae > Streptophyta > Pinopsida > Pinales > Pinaceae > Pinus > Pinus taeda. The sequence continues at coordinate 28,840 of APFE030108279.1, forward strand.
GGACCTTGCATAAGAGAAAGTAATTAGAAGTTGAGCAATAGTTTCAAGACATTCTTTTCGCAAGGGAATTCTACCCAGACAATGTATGTTCCTTCTTTGAAGGATACCCCATGTGAGTGCTTTGTCTTTGATAGGAAACCATATAAATCTCTTATATTTTAGAGGATATTTAATATTCCATATTGGTTTCCACTTCCATTGCATATCCTAAAACCTGTTTGGAACAAACATGGTCCTGTATCCTAGATTCAAAGTGTAAAGCTCCAAACTATGATTTTTTCACCATATTTTTTTTGAATGCTAGAGGTCGTCTAGACCTATTTTTTGATGTATTTTCAATTTAGAGATGGATTGCACTTGATGTTATTTTAGTTATGTGCACCCTTACATGCTATATAAATGAGAACTTGTAGTTTGTGGACTTGTGGTTGATAAAGATTATAATTACTATATGAATGATGTAATATGCTTTAATACATGTTTTAGTTTTTTTTGTCACTAATTCATCATTCTACATGCTTTTGTTTGACATATATCCATCAAAAAATATAAAAATATATATTATATAAAATTCGCTCCCAAAATCTTGCCTAACCCATGATATTTGGAAAATGTCTCTCCCCACATCTGCTTCCACTCCCACTTCCAAAAAGCCATTATCCCACATAGGGATACCACACCATACCCTTAATCATTTAACTTTCAAAACATGATAAATATAGAATTATCAAATGTAATTCAAATGAAGAGGAAATAAAAATGTACCTACATAGTTTCTATCATAGGTTTTATGGCATCGACATGAGTTCCAATCACAACCAAAATTTTAATTTGATTTGTTGATAGGGGCAACAATCCCTCATTTTTCAGAAGAATTATACCTTCCTTGGCTACTTCAATAATCATCTCTTGATTTTGAGCACTGTAGATTGGCCTTTCCATATTTTATTCCTTGGCCTTTCCTCATAGAACTATATATTCTAGATAATTTGGATAGAATGATCCAAAATCCAAGTCTAATCCCGATTCAAAGGAAAATCCCATGCAATGGAATGAATTATTCATTTTAATGAGACACTAGATTAGGAAATTATATGGCCTATGCCTTATTCAAATAAAGGTGAGGTATATCAAAGCTACAAGTATATCCAATGCTAAGAAGCTCCTGAAAATTGAACCAGGGAATAATGGCCGGGAGCCAATAGTTCATGATCCTGAATTTACTTACTGAAGGTTGGGGACTAATCCCCCAATATCAAAATTCTCCTGCTCTTAGTGTTGGGCTCATATCAACTACTGCTTAGGGTTGAACAGAGACATTTGTTCATCTGGGATGTGGGTCAATTAGCCATGACTTTGTTGTCTTTGTTTCATTGACATATGTGTTGTTTGTTGTATTGTCATGTTATTGTTTCATGTTAATAGAATTTTTGGCGTTGAACCCGCCTAGTTTTTTGGTTTTCTATTGGTAGTTTTTTAAGAAACTTGCTCATCGTTTTAAATAAAATTCTAGGACATGCACTTATTATTTATATTAATGGTTAGAGGAAGAATTTTATTTAAAAAAACCAAAATTTTGGTCCAAAATAATAAATAATTACATTTTCATTACACCTATTAATGCATCATATACTTGTAGTAAAGTAAAATTTTTCATTATTAAAAAAAAATATAAAAAAACAAAAATAGTCATAAAAAATGGTCTAATCCTATTGCTTCCCATAGTGATTTTTAAAGCATTTCTAACACTACAATTTCATGAAATTATTGAGTAGAATGGTGAAATTAATGTCCAAGTATAGGAGATGGTGACTGAGCATGGATTCGACTGTGTAAGTGTTTGGTGATGGCGGTCTGGGTACATGTAGGAGTGGTAATCTCCCAAACTGTGAGATTATATATTCTGCACCTGGTTGCGGGTGTAATTGCTAGTTCAATGGGCTCTCTGTCATCTACTGATAACTTTAGAGCCTCCACTAAGTTAGTAGACTCCTCCAAAATTGTAGAGTTCTGCTAAACTTCCACTACTCTGGAACTGACTATCATATAAACCATAGTTTAATAAAATTTTAATTCCGCCTTCTAAAAGCTATTGGCTGATGGGATGAGATTTTTAGGGGTTAATCCAAAATCCCAATTCCCAAATAAATTTCGATCCAGGGCCTGTGGGTTATGGCCCACTAAGTCTTGTTGGAAGCACTTTAGACTTGAAGCATTGTAAATTATAATCATCGCAAGCATACATACATATTATGAATACATAGGAATATTTTGATTTCAAAACATATACAGCCACCTCTATAAATATCGCTGATTCCTTTATCGCCACTTAAAACACAACGATTGAACGCCTTTTAAAAACAGAGATTCTCTACATATGACCCCTGCCGGGGTATTCTTTAACGCTGCATCCCATGGATTCAATCATATTGCTGAACACCGTTAACTTCATTAGCGATTCATTAGTAATTCCGCAGACTTTTGTGTACATCGTCTTCACCTTGCATAGTGTATGGTTCAACTTCATTCCTCCATCCACTTGCCACAGCTCCTCCGGCTTTGACCAACTGTTCCACAACGCATTTCTTAACGTTGTTCAACAACTGCTGACTTGATACCAATCACAACTTTATAAAGAACACAGCTTCCATCTTTATAATTAACGCAGCTCCAGTTTATTCCTTGATCAGCGTAACGTTCACTTCAACAACGCTTCGATCACCAGGTTGACATCGAATTTTACAATTCGATATCCAACTCTTCCGTACACTGCACGCTGCAATCCTCAATCGATCTTCCCTTCATCGACGTTGGACGTTACCAGCTCCACGCATGTACATCACCTCTTCACTAGCACTCAATGCCATTCAACAATCTCTCCCACTCCATACGATGGTATTCATAATACTCAGAACAATCACATATAATAGTTAAACAAGCTCACAACATGAAATGAACGCAATTATAAACCACACATAAATGTACGCAACAACACTAAACCCAAGGTTTATATATTACACAAACGGTTACAAAATTAAGGCATTTCAACCTTAAAACGAGCTCACACTCGGCTACATCTTGCCACTCATAGATTACCTCACAGAACAGATATCTCTCACACTCTATCACATTACATATATATAAGATGCATTAGGTAGAATCGATCAGATCTTCTCCTAGTTTTTCTATAATGAAAGCTCTCCAAAAAGCGTGCATGGCTGTTATCAACAACAAGTCTCCTCAAGACATATCCGCTTTAAAGCTACTTTAAATTAATCCGCTTTAGCTCTATTTTTCTGCTTTAAAACATACTTTCCTTTGTTCTGATACTCTGGTCCACGTTTGCTTGCTTTGGTGCTGGTTGCTCCCACATCACACTCCCGAGGCCCAAAAATTTATGACCTCCTGGTCATATGCTTCTGGTCTTCGTAATATCTTTAACTTGTGAGCTGCAATCAACCTGTGCAACAACAAGTCCTCCTTGCTGCCTCTTACCTCACCAAGCTCTCCTCTGGACTTGGTCTTTTGGTAACCGCTCTAGGCTATTGCAATCTTCTCACCTTCCTCTGCTGCTACCTACACAAAATATAAAGACCATACCTATTCATACTTCATTAAGAACTGTACCTCCTTCCGCAGAATCTTTTACTACTCTGATACCAAACTGATGGGATGAGATTTTTGGGGGTTAATCCAAAATCCCAATTCCCAAATAAATTTCGATCCAGGGCCTGTGGGTTATGGCCCACTAAGTCTTGTTGGAAGCGCTTTAGACTCGAAGCATTGTAAATTATAATCATCGCAAGCATACATACATATTATGAATACACAGGAATATTTTGATTTCAAAACATATACAACCACCTCTATAAATGTCGTTGATTCCTTTATCTCCACTTAAAACACAACGATTGAACGCCTTTTAAAAACAAAGATTCTCTGCATATGACCCCTGCCGGGGTCTTCTTTAACGCTACATCCCATGGATTCAATCATATTGCTGAACGCCACTAACTTCATTAGCGATTCATTAGTAATTCCGTAGACTTTTGTGTACATCGTCTTCACTTTGCATAGCGTATGGTTTAGCTTCATTCCTCCATCCACTTGCCACAGCTCCTCCGCTTTTGACCAACTGTTCCGCAGTGCATTTCTTAACATTGTTCAACGACTGCTGACTTGATACCAATCACATCTTTATAAAGAACACAACTTCCGTCTTTATAATTAACGCAACTCCAGTTTATTCCTTGATCAGCGTAAGGTTCACTTCAACAACACATTGATCACCAGGTTGACATCAAATTTTACAATTCGATATCCAACTCTTCCCTACGTTGCACGCTGCAATCCTCAATCGATCTTCCCTTCATCGACGTTGGACGTTACCAGCTCCACGCATGTACATCGCCTCTTCATTGGCACTCAACGCCATTCAACAATCTCTCCCACTCCATACGATGGTATTCATAATACTTAGAACAATCACATATAATAGTTAAACAAGCTCACAACATGAAATGAACGCAATTTTAAACCACAAATAAATGTACGCAACAACACTAAACCCAGGGTTTATATATTACACAAACGGTTACAAAATTAAGGCATTTTAGCCTTAAAACAAGCTCACGCTCGGCTACATCTTTCCACTCATAGATTACCTCACAGAACAGATATCTCTCACACCCTATCACATTACATATATATAAGATGCATTAGGTAGAATCGATCAGATCTTCTCCTAGTTTTTTTATAATGAAAGCTCTCCAAAAAGCGTGAATGGTTATTATCAATAGCAAGTATCCTCAAGACATATCCGCTTTAAAGCTACTTTAAATTTATCTGCTTTAAATCCGCTTTAGCTCTGTTTTTCTGCTTTAAAATAGACTTTCCTCTGTTCTGATCCTCTGGTCCATGTTTGCTTGCTTTGGTGCTGGTTTCTCCCACATCACACTCCCGAGGCACAAAAATTTATGACCTCCTGGTCATATGCTTCTGGTCTTCATAATATCTTTAACTTGTGAGCTGCAATCAACCTCTGCAATAGCAAGTCCTCCTTGCTACCTCTTACCTCACCAAGCTCTCCTCTCGACTTGCTCTTTTGGTAACCGCTCTAGGCTATTGCAATCTTCTCACCTTCCTCTGCTGCTACCTACACAAAATATAAAGACCATACCTATTCATACTTCATTAAGAACTGTACCTCCTTCCGCAGAATATTTTACTACTCTGATACCAAACTGATGGGATGAGATTTTTGGGGGTTAATCCAAAATCCCAATTCCCAAATAAATTTCGATCCAGGGCCTGTGGGTTATGGCCCACTAAGTCTTGTTGGAAGCGCTTTAGACTTGAAGCATTGTAAATTATAATCATCGCAAGCATACATACATATTATGAATACACAGGAATATTTTGATCTCAAAACATATACAGCCACCTCTATAAATATCGCCGATTCCTTTATCGCCACTTAAAACACAGCGATTGAACGCCTTTTAAAAACAGAGATTCTCTACATATGACCCCTGTCGGGGTCTTATTTAACGCTACATCCCATGGATTCAATCATATTGCTAAACACCGTTAACTTCATTAGCAATTCATTAGTAATTCTGCAGACTTTTGTGTACATCATCTTCACCTTGCATAGTGTATGGTTCAACTTGATTCCTCCATCCACTTGCCACAGCTCCTCCGCCTTTGACCAACTATTCCGCAGCGCATTTCTTAATGATGTTCAATGAATGTTGACTTGATACAAATCACAACTTTATAAAGAACACAGTTTCCGTCTTTATAATTAACGTAGCTCCAGTTTATTCCTTGATTAGTGTAAGGTTCACTTCAACAATGCTTCGATCACCAGGTTGACATCAAATTTTACAATTTGATATCCAACTCTTCCCTACGCTGCACACTGCAATCCTCAATCGATCTTCCCTTCATCAACGTTGGACGTTACTAGCTCCACGCATGTACATCGCCTCTTCACTGGCACTCAATGCCATTCAATAATCTCTCCCACTCCATACGATGGTATTCATAATACTCAGAACAATCACATATAATAGTTAAACAAGCTCACAACATGAAATGAATGCAATTATAAACCACACATAAATGTACGCAACAACACTAAACCAAGGGTTTATATATTACACAAACGGTTACAAAATTAAGGCATTTCAACCTTAAAACGAGCTCATGCTTGGCTACATCTTGCCACTCATAGATTACCTCACAGAACAGATATCTCTCACACCCTATCACATTACATATATATAAGATGCATTAGGTAGAATCGATCCGATCTTCTCCTAATTTTTCTATAATGAAAGCTCTCCAAAAAGCGTGCATGGCTATTATCAATAGCAAGTATCCTCAAGACATATCTGCTTTAAAGCTACTTTAAATTTATCCGCTTTAAATCCACTTTAGCTCTGTTTTTCTGCTTTAAAACAAACTTTCCTCTGTTCTGATCCTCTGGTCCACGTTTGCTTGCTTTGGTGCTGGTTGCTCCCGCATCATTGGCACCTCTTCACCATTGTTCTATTCAAGATCCAATGGTCAACAATACTCTCTGACCTCGAACTTGCGCCATCTATGTGGACTGTTGATCTTGCTCCAACATATCTAACGGTTCATACACATATCGACTATCTAACCTGTGCACTCCAAATCCACCCGAAAAAGTGGTTTCCCTCTCTCTCCTTGCTGCTACATGTCACAATTTGTATGGAATCGAAGCCATTGGGGGAATTACCACTTACTTCCTTTCTTCCACCTGATAACCACTTGTGGGTTTCTCCAACCACTTCGGCTCATTAACTGTTGGTTAACTTCTTCGCCCAAACACCGTCGATTTGTCTTGACTGAGATATAACAATCCAAAACAAATCTTTGTGCGTTGTGTCCTTGGGTTTTCTTCTGCTTGATCTCGACCATCCGCTCCAATAATCTCAACCATCTGCTCCACACACTTAGTGTTCACGAGAAATACAGTTAAAGAACACACGGAGTATAACACAGTTAACACAATTTCATTCAATCTCATAGAACACCAATTAAACTACTAATTTCACAATAACACAAATATTTCAAAGGATATTATCCTTTGGGATTTGACAGAGAATTTCTCATTCGCATACACAGAAACTAAATTTTCCCACTTTACTAGATTCGCTCTAGGAAAGCCAAATTTCTTCAACAGTCAAAATCCCTTTACAATAGTGTGAAAATTACATAAGTACTGGTTCATCGTAACAACTAGATCCTAATTCATAGGCTAACATTTATTAACCCTATCTGTCCTACAAGGCATTATCCTTGAGAATATCCATTATGGCTAATTAACTAAAACTTATTAATCATGATCAAATCCTATATTCTAGCTATATAGTTAACTAGAAAAACATGGAAATTGATGGCTAAATGATCCCACTCCTTTGCTTGTATTTTTTTTTTGTATTTTTGGAATAATTCTTTGAATTTGTCTTCAAGCCTTATTCTCCTGCATCAGACTCCTGAGGACAAAATTCTTCATGGGCTCCTGCCCATGAGATTTTCTACAGAACTGCCCAATTTCTGTAGCATGTTTTCTATTACCCAAGTAGCTTCAACAATTGGTTGATCCTTCAATTTGACCAAATACTGAAAGTATTCCTATCCTATGGTTTTCTTCAACACTTTCTTGTCTAAGATCCGTTCTAGTTGTAATTCCTTTGCTATAGGTAACTGTTCTACCTAGTCAATTTTCTGTGTCTCTTGGTCTTCTTCTATATCTTCTACAATTTCACCTTCATACTTGTACAAAGTATAAACATTTAAGATTGGAGATATCCCAACATCATGGAGTAATTCAATTTCATATGAATTTGTAGAAAATTTCCTCAATACTTTGCATGGTCGAATTTTCTTGAACTTCAATTTGTTATACTCCCTCTTTGAAAATATTTCCTTCCTTAGGTGTGCTAAAATCAAATCTCCAACTTCAAAGTTCACTTCTCTTCTTCTCATGTCTACTCTATTTTTGTACTTGTTGTTGTTGTCCTGTAGCTGCTGTTTCACTTGTTCATGTATTGCTTGTATTTGTGAAGCAAATTCTTCTCCCTCTACACTTCTCATCTCATCTTTTCCCAAGTTTCTTAACTTAGACACTCCTCTTGGATGCATTCCATAAACTATATGGAATGGACTCTGCCCCGTACTCCTGTTAGGTGAGTCATTATATGCATATTCAACCTATGCCAATACTTGATCCCATTGCTTTGGATTTTCTCCAGTAAGACTCCTTAAAAGATTACCCAGACTCCTATTCACAACTTTAGTCTATCCATCAGTCTGTGGATGATAGGTAGAACTGAAACTCAGTTTAGTTCCCAAATTTTTCCATAGTGTCCTCCAGAAATGTCCAACAAATTTGGAATCCTGTCTGAGACAATACTCTTAGGCAATCCATGCAATATTACAATCTCCTCGAAAAACAAATTAGCAATGTGAGTAGCATCACTAGTTTTATAACATGGAATAAAATGTGCCATTTTTGAAAATCTATCCACTACAACAAAAATTGAATCATTTCCTCTTTGAGTTTTTGGTAAGCCAAAAACAAAATCCATACTTACCATATCCCAAGGCCTTTCTAGAATTGGTAATGGAACATACAAACCTGTGTTTTGTCTTCTTCCCTTTGCATATTGTCAGAATTTGCAAGTTTTCACATACGTTTCCACTTCAGATCTCATTTTCGGCCAGAAATAAAATCTGTTCAACTATTCATAAGTCTTATCTATACCAAAATGTCCTGGAAGTCCACCACTATGTTTCTTTTTGATTAAGTTCTCCATCATAGAACAATTTGGTATGCACAACTGATTTCTCTTAAACAATAAGCCATCTTGTAAGAAGTAATCCAACCATTTATTCCTATCCATCAAAACAAGATTCTTACAAGCTTCAAATGCCTCTTTAAAATATAAATCTTTCTCATACAATTATTTAGGAAAATCAAAACCCAACACTTGAATTTGACTCTCTTGAAATAATGTATTTCTCCTACTTAAAGCATCTGCAACTTTGTTTGATTGGCCATTTATATGCTTTAAGACAAAATGGAAACCCTGAAGATACTCTACCCATTTGGCATGTTTCTGGTTAAGCTTTGGTTGCTGCATAATATACTGCAATGCATGGTTATCTGAATAAAGTATGAACTCTTTTGACATTTGTCTCCACTTCTTCAATGACTACACAATTGCATGAAACTATATGTCATAAGAAGAATACTTCTTCTTTGAATCATTCAAATTTTCACTAAAATAAGATATAGGTCTATCTTCCTGACTTAAAACACTTCCAATAGCTTCGCCACTGGCATCACATTTCACTTGGAAAGGTTTACTAAAATAAGCTAGAACCAAAAACGTTTTTCAGTGATCTTCTTCTTCAACAACTGAAAATTCTTTTCTGCTTCAGTAGTCAATCTAATGGTTGTTTATCCTTATTTATTGTCTCAACAATAGGAGCATTGATCTTACTAAAATTCTTTATGTATTTCCTATAAAAACTAGCAAGAACATGAAAACTTCTTACCTTAAAGATACTTTTAGGTGAAGGCCACTCCATGATTGCCTTGATATTCTCTAGATCCATCTTCAATCCTTCAGCGGAAATAACAAACCAAAATACACTAATTCCTCTTTCATGAATGAACATTTTTTGAAATTCGACAATAATTTCTCTTGCTTTAACCTTTGTAAGACATAATTCAGATGTCTCATGTGCTCCTCCTTAGACTTGATGTAAATTAATATACTGTCTAGATATACTATTACAAAAATACCAATAAACTCTTTAAGAACATTCATGAGTCTCATAAATGTACTTGGTGAATTTGACAACCCAAAAGGCATTACTCTCCATTCATACAATCCTTCATTTGTTTTAAAAGCAGTTTTCCACTCATCCCCTTCTCTTATCCTTATCTAATGATATCCACTCTTAAGATCTAGTTTTATAAAATACTTTGCTCCACTCAAACAATCCATCAAATCTTCAATTCTTGGTAAAGGAAATCTGTATCTGATTGTGATTTTATTGATGGATTTTGAATCAGTACACATTCTCTAGCCTCCATATTTCTTTGGACTCAACACTGTTGGTATTACGTAAGGACTCAAACTTTCTCTGATCAGTCTTTTATCAAGCAGTTCTTGAACCTTCTTTCTAACCTCTTCATTTTCTGTGGGAGTCACTCTGTAGGCTACTTTGTTTGGTAGATTTGCTCCAGGAATAAAATATGTATGATGGCTAGTTCTTCTAATGGGTGGTAACTCATTAGGCAAATCATCAACAATGGTATCACAATAGTTGTCCAACATTTCTTGAATTTCAATGGGTAAATCAGAAACTTTAGTACAAGTCATTATTACTTTGGGCATGCAAATTACAACAAAATTTACCTCATTTTCTTTAATCTATTGTAAGTATTCCTTTCCTCCTAGTAATAGCGTTTTTGGATCAGTCTTCTTTCCTGATGCATCCTCTTCTCCCATAGGCAACAATGTATGGTTGACACCATATTTAACAAACTTGTAGGTGTTTCTTTTCCCATCATGCATAACTACTCTATCATATTGCCAAGATCTCCCAAGCAATATGTGACACACATCCATGGGCATCACATCACATACAATTTTATCCTTATATTTTCCCAATTGAAACTCCACTTCACGCCGTTCATTCATTAAAAATTGATGTCCCTTTTGTAACCATGACACCTTGTAAGGTATTGGATGTCTCATTGTCTTCAACTTCAATTTCTCCACCACTTCTGAAGAGACCAAATTATCAGTGCTGCCACTATCAATGATCATCTGACAGCATTTCCCTCGAACCTTACACACTATTCTGAACAAAGTCTTTCATTGTGATGGTTCAACTATTTCCTTTGTTGGCTTGAGCAAAACTTTATTGACTACCAAAGATTCTCCTCTCTTTGGTCCATCTTCTTCTTCTGTCACTGTTGCTGCTTCTTCCTCAACTTGAGCAACAATTGAATTCCTTTGACTTGTTTCTACATTCTCTGGGCACTAAAAAGCTCCGTGTTCCAGTTTGTTACATCTATAACATCTTACTTCTCTTTCTTTGCCTCTGCCTCCTCTTCCTCTAGAAAAGCTCCCTCTGCCACCTGCATCAGCTCTTGTGGTTGCATGCTAGGTTGAGCTGCTGTTAGCTCCATATCTAGGTGTTGTAGATCTTCCTCTACCACCTTGACTTCCTTTTCCTCGGAAAGTACCTCTTCCTATGGAAGACTGCTTCCTCATGAGTTTTTCTTGAGCCTTCAGTACCACCTGATAAGATTCTTCCACTATTTAAGGAGACAACATACTTATCTCATCTTGAATGTCCATCCTAAGACCATTCACATATCTAGCCACCTTCTCATCTGTATCCTGAGTTTGTCCAGCTCTTATATTTACTTTATAGAATTCCTTTGTATATTATCTCATATTCATAGACCTCTGTCTAAGATTCTGCATCTGTCTGAACAAGGTTTTCTGATAATTACTTGGTAGAAATTTACCTCTTAGCTTTGCTACCATCCTCTTCCAATTTTTGATTGGTTATTGCTAAGACTCTTTCTTTCTGTGTGGACTCCATCCCACCAAAGTGCTGCATATCCTTTTAGCTTGGTGACAACAAACTTTACTTTATTCTCATCTTCTGTTTCTTCAAAGAATTTCTCCATGCCATTAATCTAGTCTATCAATTCTTCTGGATTTAATCCTCCTGTGTTGGGTAGCAGAAGCCCCGCACAATGGTTACAGGGTGTGAAGTTGGACATTTTGGGTAAATTTAGGATAAAGACTCCGTTGAACGCATGGAGCGTGAATTGTAATAGATTGACTCAAAGGGTAGTCCACCCAAAAATAATAAAAGTAATGTAAAATAGAGTCCGCCCATGCGGGGATCACGAGCCAGGGAAGGGTATAAATAGAGTGCGACTCTATGAGGGAAGGGCAGTTCTTTTTGGCATGAAATGTAATGGGTGCTTGAAGTAGAAAGATTGAAAGCATCTATAAGTCTGAGTCAGGGTTTAGGTAGGAGGTAGAGGCTCTAAAACAGTGTGTGCAGAGGCCTAGAAAGTCTGCAACTATGTGCGCGGACCCCTACAGCTGAGTGCGTAGTGTAGATTTGGATGTATTGGTGAAAGAATAATAATAAAGAAAAGTTTGCTTCTATAATTCTGTATTATCGCACACCTAGCTTTATGGTTTACCTTCCTATATCTGGTTAATGAAAATGTGATGAATGTATGTGAATCTGGGTTCATTTTATGCATGAATAAATTATGTTGATTAAATGTTTGCTTAAAGACCCTATTAAATAGTTCTGAATCATAATTTCTTCCTTCAAGTAGAATAGCGTATGAATAAGAAGATTATAATCGCCCTGGATCAGCACGAAGGTTAAGAAGCACAAAGTTATAGAACAGTGCACGAACCCTCCAGTACATATCTAGAAATCCCTAGGGTGCAGAAACCTGGTTCCAACACCCCCCCTGCTACCTCGGGTGGGATCTCAGTCTGCTCTTCGCGTTCTGTTGCTGAAAGGGCCAATAGTTGTGGGATTTGTTTGGCTAAATAACTCTTCTGAAACTAGGTCAGGCCCAAACAAGCCAACAAATGGTTCTGTTGCCGGGACAGGGATTTGCCTAAAGGGTTTTTAGGTGTGGAACGCAGGGACTCAATAGAGAAAGAATGTTGAAAAATTCGAGAAAACCAGGGATGGTGATATATTAAGAGTAGCAATGGCGAATGCAATTCAGTTACTGGTATTTAAGGGAGTCGAAGGTGAAGACCTGGAACAATTTTGGTTTGTGCTAACATCAGTATGGAACACGTAGTAAGTCGTAGATGACAACATCAAGAAAGCCTGTTATAACTTTGACCTGCAAATATATGAAATGATACCAATATACCCAATAACTATAGATAACACCAGAAATAACAAGATCTGAATATAGATAAATGCTTCTTTATTAATATCAAACCCTTAAGGTAGGGCAAGACCATACATTCACTCCTTAAGGAAGGAGAACACTCCACAAGCCATATGCTTGTTCATACAATAATCCTTGACACCTCTCAATGGGGAGTCTCTAGCCTCTATATAGGCCTCTTACATACAATTACCATGGGGTCATTACCATGGTTCCCTCAATACCATCTATCTAATACCATGGGCCCATTACATTATTACTAACTACTTGTGGTCCCTTACATGATATGGGTTAACCACCTTATTTATTACTATGGCCCATCCCATCATTACATTATTCCCTTGGGTACCTCCCTTTGTACCCCATATTTTCCCCCCTAGGTATACTACATTCCACCCCCCTTAACATGTTTCGTCCCCAAAACATGGGAAGAACACAAATAATTAGATCTAATCAAAGAGTAGTCCACTGGTACCATGCACGTGCATCTAGGCATCCAAAAGAAAGGTGAACCCTCGATCTAGCTGGTGCCTTGCTTGCTTGAGATGGAAGTTGACCGTGGCGACTCTTCTGTGTTGATGTGTAGTAGGTGGATCACCGCTCTTTTCTATCTATCATGTGAGGGTTGTTGTCCTTGTGGCAAATTTTGTGCCATCTTGTTGGCTGTTTTCTTGTAGGGTGATGTGGGTGGTGATATGTTGAAGTTTTAACCAACAGTGGAGCCTGAGTGGTATCTAGTACATGTTGTGGTGCCTGTTGTTGTTTCTTATATTCCAATATTACTTCAACCACTGAATCCTCATCTGATGTATTAGTACCTGTAACCTTTTCTGCTTCAACCTCTATTTGTGTTTGATTATCAACCATCAAAGGCTCATCATTTGATGTGTAAGTGTCATTAGAGCTTTGTGCTTCTGCCTCCATAGTCTCTGCTTGGGTCTTAATGGAAATATCCTGCAATGTAATTTTCTTCTTTTTAATACCAGAGCTTCAGGAATTTCTTCTGCACATTAATATTGATAGTACCCATAGATTCCATATAAGGATATCCTAAAACAACATCCATGTTATCCATATTTGAAGTGTAAAAATCACAATGGAACACATACTTATCCATCGAAAGCTTCAAATCTTTATAAACTTGCACATCCTCATCATTAACCTATGTGTTTTTTGATGTGTTTTGCTGGCACTTGCAATTTTTTTTCCAAATTGACATTTATGATATTTTTCTTGCAACTAGGATTTATAGACACAATGATCTTCTCATTCTGAATCAATCCATGAACCTGCAATAGGGAGATACCAGTAGAAAATAACCCTTTAGGTTTCTTGGTTTCCTTCTTTCCTGTAAAAATAAAATCTTTGCTAGGTTGTGTGCTTGTCTGTGTGAGCTTAGTAAGAGGACCCAAAAAAATAGATTTATGGTCAAAGTGGTCACAAATAGATTTTGTAAACATCTACCAAGTAGTTGTCCTTGGATGGCATTTTTGATCACACTGCCACCATTGCCATCTTTCGTGGTCCAAGTACATGAGTCCCACACTCAACTGAGTCGCATCATCTATGATGTGATTCAATGTGAAATATTTTTCCATTTGTGCTAGCCATCTGGCTGGATGAGAGCCATAAAATTTATACAAGTCCCTCAAATTCTGATCTAGGCCTCCCATCACAAAAAAATTTGGCGAAAATTTGAAATGGTCACAATTCCGTCAATATTGCTCAGAATCCTTATTATGACCTATTTTCGGAAATGGAACAACCATTCTGCATCTTTTCGTTTAGTAGAAATCCCAATCTAGGCACTATAATTTCAGATCCAGGCTGCGACTCTCCCGCTGTCATAAAAAATTATGAAAAAGCTGATTTTAAATCACCGATGTCTCCCTCATTCGGACTCCGATTTGACTGATTTTTTTTTTTTTTGTTTTGTTTTGAATTTGGGTATTTTTTCACAAGCAATCCAAATCTACAATTAGATTTTGTAGATTTTATACCAGAATGTATAGATCTGTGGAAAAATGTGCAACAAGAAATGTTAAATTTAAAATGTGCTAAAAATAGGCCTGCTAAAAATAACATGTCTAAAAATAGCAGTTTGGCCAGTGAGGTCATCGGCCACATTGGGTGAGAGGTGAAACTGCTAAAAATAGAAAGTTCTAAAAATAGCATTTCTGGGTCCTTTCCTATTTATATCAGTCCCTAGTCTATCTATAGGAAGTAAAATTAATTTTGGTCTTAACAACAGTTTGAAATATTAATTAATTAATTCAGTTGGGTTAATTAATTAAGGAAATTCAAATTTGAAGTCTTTGTGAGCATGCACATGAGTTGCCCCAGTGATTGAGGAATTTATCCTTAATTTCCTCCACTGATTGAGGGAATAAACATGAGTTCTATAATGAGAGAATCAATTGACTTAGTTCTAACTAGTCAAGTCCAGTTAGTTTATTTTAACAAGTTGTTAAAATAATAAAAGATAGTTTGTTAATGCTTGCATGCATGTGACAGCTATTATTTTAGATAACTGAGTATTCACTCATGGATAACTGTTGCATGTCAGTTCTGTTAGAGACCCAGTTGAGATCAGATGTGGGACAATGTACCATCAGATGCTTAACTATTTCTAGTAAGTAGTTTTTGCATGGTTCAGGAACTAGTGTTCTCAAGGAATACGTAGTTGGACCATTGGTTGTTTTTGGTATGTTGGAATTAATAGCATAT
>APFE030108279.1:44664-85883 GCA_000404065.3 Pinus taeda
GAGAAGGATCTATTATAGGAGATTGGAGGACTTGTGGCCTATATATTGAGGCCTAGGTAGTCCATGATTTTCATCTTCTGATTGAAGATCATCAGGATCTTCTGACTACAGAGGCAGCATGATAGCTATTGAACTTATTCTTTTTGTATGTTGTTGAGGATCTACACTTGATTGATAATACATGGTTGGGGTTTTATGTTGGTGCTTTCCCCTGGAAATATCTTGTGTTATGTGTGATTATTTCTCTTGATTAGTTATGCATGTTTCTACTTGATGTTTCTCATGAATTCGATTATGCTTCCGCTTAATGTTTTGTAGAAGAAGAACAAGTATTATGCTTTAGGAAATTGCATATATCGGTTTGTTCTACATGTGAAATTTCTACATGGTATCAGAGCATAGGTGATCAAGCAAGAATGGTATACTAAGAGGAGATTTCAAAGTTTTGAGTTTTGGGTCGAGAGTTTGCAGAGAAGATCTGAAAATTTCTATACAAAATTTTTAGAAATAAATAGTAGATTTGGACTCCTTGCAGAAAAATACCCAAAAAAAAAAAACGTTGAATTGGATTTCGGATGAGAGAGATATCGCTGATCTAAAATTAGATATTTTTCTAGAAAATTTCATGACAACGAGAAATTCGAAATAGATTGGTGTGCTAGCTAAGAACTTGTATGCACTTGAGGTACAAGATGCATGCAAAGCCTTGAGGAGCAAGGCAAAGGTTAGCGACTTGGTGGTTGAGAGGGAGAGTATATTACCTCTCAACATGCAGAGCCAGAAGAAGTCTCAGACGATTGTGGAGGAGCCATGATTGGTGCATCAACTTCAAGAGGTTGTGGAGAAGCCACAACGGGGGAAGCTGAGAGGAGATCGAGTAGAAACATCTACTCATGCAAAGACCTCTAGTAGGGGAAAGTTCGAGCCAGGTGGGCTTAGGGATCACATGTAGCCATACCTCCAGGTAGGAGGTGGGGTGATATAGAGTGATCATCCCAAGGAGCAGGGGTAGGATCCTTTAGGTACCCAACCTCTTGGATGAGACCTTGCTACAGGAGCCCCGATGTGGAATAGAAAGAACTAACTGATTGGGTAGAGATAGATGCAGATGGAGAAGCAGAGAGAGCGACAGTGCAGGGAATCCCAGGACAACGCATGGCTAGCAGGCTGTAGCAATGTGAGAGGCACAAGTGTTTTGCACAGTGCTAGGTGGCACAGAGAGGTGTGCAATGGTGCGAGATGTATGGAGATGTTGCAGTAGCGCAGATCTCAGAGAGGGAGCACTTGTTAGCAACAGGTAGAGCTTCAGCATCAGAGTATGTTCCTAGCCCAACAGAGTGGTCAGTTGGGAGTGTTTTTGTTCCAAGTGTTGTTGGAGCAAGTGGACCAGGTAGATGTGTTGCATGTAGAACATTCTAGAGTTACGAGATCGGGTTCGAGAGAAAACCTTTCTTGTTGAGAGGGAGTGTTGAAAAATGTGCAACAAGAGACATTAAATTTAGAATGTGCTAAAAATAGACCTGCTAAAAAAAGCATGTCTAAAAATAGAATGTCTAAAAATAGTAGTTTGGTCAGTGAGGTCATTGGCCACATTGGGTGAGAGGTGAAACTGCTAAAAATAGAAATTTCTAAAAAATAGTATTTATGGGTCCCTTTCTATTTATAGCAGTCCCTAGTCTATCTATAGGAAGTAAAATTAATTTTGGTCTTAACAACAGTTGGAAATATTAATTAATTAATTCAGTTGAGTTAATTAGTTAAGGAAATTCGAATTTGAAGTCTTTGTGAGCATGCACATGAGTTGTCCCATTGATTGAGGAATTTATTCTTAATTTCCTCCACTGATTGAGGAATTAAGTATGAGTTCTATAATGAGGGAATCAGTTGACTTAGTTCGAACTAGTAAAGTCCAGTTAGATTATTTTTAACAAGTTGTTAAAATAATAAAATATAGTTTGTTAATGCTTGCATGCATGTGACAAATATTATTTTAGATAACTGAGGATTCACTCATGGATAACTGTTGCATGTCAGTTCTGTCAGAGACCTAGTTGAGATCAGATGTGGGACAGTGTACTATCAGATGCTTAACTATTTCTAGTAAGTACTTTGCATGGTTGAGGAACTAGTGTTCTCAAGGAATACGTAGTTGGACCATTGGTTGTTTTTGGTATGTTGGAATTAATAGCATATGCTTTTGCTATTATTTCCTAAGCAAACTACGTAAGGACCATAGGAAAAGCCTATATAAATAGGGCTTGGGTGGTTCATGAGACATATCTTCATATCTTCATAGTTCATTGAGAACTAAAAAGCTAGAGAGCTAATTCTTCTTGTATTGTGAAGAGGATTTCCACTTGATTGATAATACATGGTTGGGGTTTTATGCTGGTGCTTTCCCCCGGATATATCTTGTGTTATGTGTGATTAATTATCTTGATCAGTTATGCATGTTTCTACTTGATGTTGCTCATGATTTCAATTATGCTTCCGCTTAGTGTTTTGTAGAAGTAGAACAAGTATTATGTTTTAGGACATTGCATATATCGATTTGTTCTACAGGGGAAATTTCTACAAGAAAAATCTAATCAGAATGACAGAACAAGTAAAAGGTTCTGCAATTTGGAACAGGGCATGGGAGAACATGGCCCTAGCCCAAAGCCATAGTTTCTGGGAGATCAGAAATGGGAACCTAGCTTGGTTCTAGGAGGACAATTGGTAGCATGAGGAAAATCTCCGAAGGGAAGAATTAGCAGACATTCACACCGATACCATCAACAAAGGACTAAGGTGGGTAAGTGACTATTGGGACCAATCAAGGAACAATGGGAAATGGAGAACTTGGAAACTTCCAGATTACAGTGGAATGGGCATGCTGGATACTCAAGCTATAGCCCTTCAAGGTCTTTTAGACAAGAGACAAATCTTGAACTCAAACTTGAACGATCAATTAAGATGGGGAATGAACAAGACAGGTCTCTTCAACCTTAAGGAAGCCAAAAGAATAGATGCAGGGCTTAACCTTCCAATCACTGATAAGACGTGGAAAGAAATCTGGGAAAATCCTCATTGGATGAAAGTAAAATTGTTCAAGTGGCTGGTTCAACAGGGCAAGATTCTGACATGGGATAACCTAAGAAAAAGAGGCTTTGTTGGCCCCTCAAGATGTCACTTATGTAGACAACAAGAAGAAACTACAAATCATCTATTGAATAGATGCACTTTCACTACAATACTTTGGAATTGGATTGGAGAAGTCTTTGAGTAGACAGACAAAGATGTCAATGACATCATCATTACATTGAAGAATTGGCGGAAATTTTTTTCGGACAATGAGATCATTAACTCTGCCTGGATACTGACCCCAGGATTCATAATCTGGAATGTCTGGAAGGAGCACAACAACAAGATTTTCAAGGAGAAAGCGAGTCCAGTGAGCAGCATCCTTAAGCTAATCCTTAAACAACTCAAAGAGACTGTTCATATCCTGGGAGGTGCAACTACTAGCAAACCCAACGAACAAAGAGAGGCCCGAATTTTGGAGAATTTAGAGCTCAAGGTTCATCCCCCTCAGGGTTCGATGCAGATTAAAAAGAAGACTTCAGCAGATAAGTCTTCTTGGCAACCTCCTTCTCATGGCTTTTTAAAATTCAACATAGACAGGGCTTCAAAAGGGAATCCAGGAGAAGCTAGTTATGGAGGGGTCTTGAGGGATGAGGAAGGAAACATACAAGTCATCTTCCACAGTTATCTAGGAAAATCAACCAACAATATGGCTAAGCTCATGGCGATGGAATTATGCCTAGAAATACTGATCAAGCACAACATTCACAATGTCATCATTGAGGCCGACTCGGAATTAGTCATTAACTTAGTGAAGAGGATAAATGCTAGCGCTACTCTTGAGAAAATCTCAAAACATTGGAGGCTTCTACAAGTCTACCAAAGAATCCAAGTGCACCTAAGAAGGTTGACAACTCTTAGGTTGGTGCATGTTCACAGGGAAGCCAACAAAGTTGCGCACTAGCTTGCAAATGAGGGGGTACGAAACAAGCATATTGACTTGTGCTGCTGGTGGGAGGAGATAACGCATGACAGGCTGAAGGAGGGATGCTCAACCAGGGCCATCAGCAACTGACAACAATATCAGGAAAAATCAAGAGACAAAATTTCCGAGATAGAGCCACATAGATGGGGTCTCGTTGATTTGGATTCACTGTGAAATGTTATGACATTTGTGAGGTCCTTTTTAGGATGCAGGTCTATGTCGACCTCCTTAACCCAAGTAACAACAAACCAGCAGTCACAGAGGGATGGACGGAAGGAGGGATCTTCATCTTCCTTTCGCCCTTGCGCCGGAATCTAGATTTTCTTGGCAGGCGCAAAACCCCCGCTTGTATTCCTTTGATTGCTTTATTGCCATTGGGGTGGTTTCTGGTTTATCGCATGCTCTTTAGGCCGGAAGCGGTTTTTCACAATCGGGAGCGATTCCACTCACCACGCGACACGTGGCCAAGGGTGGGGAGGAATTACTGCCCTCATCGCGTGCTAACTATCGGTGCTATTAGTTTGCACGATATGATCCCTAACCGTTGGATCAAGCGAGGACAATCCACAGCTAGGATTGAGCGTGCTTGTTGGTGGGTCCAATACAACGGTTATGCTTCGAGTTGTTTACATGAATCACGTGCAAATGGTGGATTTTAGGTGGTAAAAGTGATCACCGGTTATGAGAAAAATGGACCCAATATGGTTATAAATTATGGTTTACAGGGTTCATCGAGTCTGATATGTTTGTTAAAAGGTGAGCTTGTTGGCCACCCGATATGTTTTTCATCCACTAGATCTTTAGCCTAGGATCCAATGGTCAGTTTTGGACTGCTAGTTTGTGTTGGTGGGTCGCGTCCTTGGGTTCACTTTGTCGTCTTGTGACCATGAATTGGGGTGGGCCTATCATATTGGTGGGCCCAACTGCCGAGGTTTCCATTTGTACACTATTTCTCCTTTTTAATTGAATAGAAGGATTCACTCTTGCCTTAGCAAAAAAAGAAAGTTATTTATTATATTTAAATTGAGTTTTGGCTGGGTCAATTTGTTGAATAGAAAAATAATTTCATTAATTGAAATTTCCCAATAAATATTATTATCAATTTATTAATGAAATATAATTATCAAAATTGTGTACAGTTGATTAGATAAATAAATTATTATATTTATTGTAAAAATTATTATTAAAATTGTGCAAAGTTTACAAGATATTGGAATCCACTGGATTGTATAAAACTTAAAACTTAGAGATCCCTTAAAATAATTTCCTCCCCATAAAAAACTTCATCCTCAATTTCTAATCATAATATTTAAACTAAAACCCAGTGAAAACTAAGTCTTATTCAAGCCAACTAATCTACCTCTTCAAACCAACTAATCTACCTCTCCTACGTTAGTATTAAATATCATTTTGACCCATTTGGACCATCGACCATCGGGACTTTGTTGCACCAAGTATAATCTAGTTGTGGGTTTTCTTATTCTAAGTATATTCTACTAGTAGTATGTCACCCACTTTTTGTAAGTGTAACTGCACAATTTTGTTTTGAAAAAATTAATGGGGTCTTCAACTTTCAAAGGAGGAGATATTCATAAAACAACTGTTTTGCCCTCCACCAACAACGTGGCAACGGGTTATCTAATTTACTAGTTCATCATAGAATTTTAGTAGACATGCTTACCTCACCCGCTCCGCCACGTCTACAAACTGAGCATCTCCATTTACCTCACCCGCTCTTGCCACGTCTAGAAAGTGAGCATCTCCATTTACCTCACCCGCTCCGCCACGTCTAGCAAGTGGATATGGATTTGATTTGCTTGGCCAGTGACAGCGACAGAAACAAAACGTATTCTAAGAGGAAGGCCACGTTGTGACTAATGGAAGTTGGAACCATGTAGTCACCACAACACACCCGCGCAGGCTAGGATCTGAATCAACGTGCATGTCAGAGTTTACTCAGTTTCTGGCTTTCCTTCGACCAGCAGAACCGTGGAAAAATAGAAAGTTTGTGATTGGTAGAGGCACGTCTCCAGTCATGTCACTCTCAGCTTATCCGATGAGCAAAGGCTATATAAACAAGCCCTGCCCATCTCATTTCTCACATCTCATCTGCATTCTGCTCTGCTCCGCTAAACCATTTCTATTATTTTTCTAAGAATTGTGTGGGTCACGCTGGTCCTGTTTTTGAAATTTTTGTTTGGAGAAAATGTCTGAGCAAAAACAACACCACCATCTGTTCCACCACCACAAGGAAGATGATGAGGAGCAGGTGCCCCAGAGCGTAGATATGTATGGTGAGGGGAATGCTAAGTCTTATGAGTACGACAACGCGTTGAAGGAGGAGAAACATCACAAGCATATGGAGGAATTGGCTGAAGCGGGAGCATTAGCTACCGGAGGCTTTGCACTCGTAATATCTAATATAACATCTCTATTTTTATATCTTAACTTTCAGTTATATGAGACCTACATTTTTTAATATGTTTTCATCATACAATGGCATTAGCTACCCGAGGCTACCAGGTTATCGAGATCTTAATATGCTGGGTAGTAACGTTAATGGTTGGATAATGTACTTGTCGTGACTATATACTGTTCCAGAAATTTATGGCTTATTAGATTTGGAACTAATATTTATATTAACATCACTATTTTTATATCTTAATTTTCAGTTCTATGAAACCTGCTTTTTTTAATATGTTTTGATCATACAGGAATGACAATCCCATGATTATGCTTATGTTTATGAGCAGGGTAATGGGTAGATTGAGGATTCCGGGATATTTTAGAATCTGATGATTTGATTAGATTTGAGAATATCTTGGAATTTGATAATCAGAAGATATTTTTAAAATTAGATGATCTCACATCTCCCTTAACAAATACATTTTAGAAATATTCCAAAAATCTATCATCATTAACCTAAATTAAAAAAACTGAATTGTAAGTTTTGAATTAAGTTTTGAATTCTGAGTAACTGTTGCTGGCATGTACACGTAATGGTGTGCAGCACGAGAAGCACGAAGAAAAGAAGGATCCAGAGAACGCTCACAGGCACAAGCTTGAGGAGGAGCTTGCAGCAGCTGCTGCAGTGGGAGAAGGGGGTTACGGTTTTCATGAGCATCACGATAAGAAAGAATCCCAAGAGGAAGATGAGGAAGCACACGGGAAAAAGCATCACCACTCTTTCTAGCTGACCACTGCCACTTATGCACTTAAATAATGTTCTATTCCTCTGTAGCTGACCACGGTCACTAGTGCAATTAAATAATGTTGTCTTCTCTGTCATTTGGATTTGATGTGGTATTGTTATGAGATTCAGTTAGAGCTGAAGTCAGCTGATCCTTCACTCGGTCTTGCTTGTACCTTTTAGATCGATAAAGTTTGGATTATCTCGTTCTGTACTCATTCTCTCTCTATATATAAAACTTAATCATATGCACGGCTTACAGAACTAGAATTTGTTATTGCATGGAGTTCTGCTTCGTGCAGCAGCGTTTCAAAACACTTGCAATAATCACTGCACTAAATGAATTAATCAACTTACTAAAATCCAGACAAGCTATTTTAAAAAGGGAAACGAATCAGGAAAAATATGGAGGGGAGGGCAGAATTTATGCTACAAATTCTCTAGCGATTGACTGCTTCAATCCAGTGTATTAATAAAGCGATTCTTTATATACTTTTGAATTGACAACCATAGGATTTTTTATTTTTTCTTTATTCATGTTACCCTTTTTTTCAGCATGATAAACATTCATCATTAATAATAAAAAGTAGTTACATTTACCTTCGAACCTCTGTTCATTACCAGAAAAAAACATTAACTGTCCCAATCTATGTTTTCAGAGGACTATCTACTATTTTCTCCAAACTGTGCCTGTGGTCTTTAACAATATCCATATAGTGTTTTCTAAACTCAAATCTGTTCCAGATCATTACACATACAATAACGTTCAAAAACTCAAAAAAGTGACAAATACAGAGATTCTTTCATATCTGAATGTCTGTAGACCGTTGAATGAGGCCATTCTCGTACTCAGTGACTTGTTCTTCCCTGGCTCCATACTGCTTCCTTCTTTTGACTGTCCATATGCTACCTGATTTTTTTTATTTTTGACTGTGAGAGAAAGTGATCTTCAAGATTAACATTCTTATCCTTATTCATCTAGTATGAAAGAGATGGTTATACAAAGTCCGATCTCCTCAAGACTCAATCAATGATGACATTACGATCTCCTGAGATATCAATCTCCTCTTGGCGCAAACGATGACTCCCCACAAAGCCAAGAGCTCTACTCTATTATTAGATTCAACTCCTCTCGACCAGCAAAAGTGTAAAAAGTGTCTTGGCCTTAAAAGCTATAACTGCCTCGCTGCCACATGCCTTGAAAACTGCCCCACCACCACATGCCTTGAAAGACGATACTCCATCAAATAGCCCGACAGGAAGATTAGAACAAATATCTTATAATCGACAGCGTCTTCTTGTGATCTTTACCCTCGCAGGCCCATTCTCCAAATAATAGGCCACCGCCTTGTCACAAGCTCTCCTAATGACTGGTGCGACCTATTAAAAAATCCAAGCATTTCTAGCCCTCTATATGCCCCACATAATGAAAAATGGCAACTCCTATGTTCCTTATAATCCTTAAACCAAATAGCAAGACATTGACTAATAGAAGACCTATTCCCAAGTGGCAAAAACCTTTAGTCTATAAAAACTCAAACTAAACAGATCGCAGATGAGCAAGTGAGAAAAGATGCCTTGTATCTTCAAACTGAACCCCACATAGACTGCAACGCCCAAGGCCCTAGAAACCTCTTCTCAATAAACTATCCCATGTTAGAATTCTGTTGTGGACTACCAACCAAATAAAGCACTTCAATTTGAGTGGGATCTCCTATTTCCAAACCTTTTGAAACCATAATGCTCTATCATCCAAATTCAGAACCTTGGAAATCTTAGAATATATATCTTTGACATAGATTTGGTCTTTATATAGTTTACCTTCCCATCTCAACCTATCTTCCTATTCT
The DNA here is from genome assembly GCA_000404065.3 of Pinus taeda. Lineage (NCBI taxonomy): Eukaryota > Viridiplantae > Streptophyta > Pinopsida > Pinales > Pinaceae > Pinus > Pinus taeda. The sequence continues at coordinate 53,753 of APFE030108279.1, forward strand.
GAGAAATAGATAACTGCAAGTGTCAACTATATCTTGTATTGGCCCCATTCCTCTCTCAACGAACTTGAAAGTCCAATCTCTCCCACTCCTAACCATACATTCGAGATCAAGATGGGATTGTGCTCCACATAAATTTGATTTAGATAAGAAAGACCATTATTGTGTAAGAAACTCAATAATTGAATAAATAGAGGATTTGTAATAGCCATATCTTTAATGGATGCCAATCCAATCTCCACCTTAGCCTACTTCCCACCTCAAATTTCCCAATAGCCAATGTTTTACCTTCATCATACTACTCTATTTATGTGTATCTTCCTTGTTTTCTAGAGCCCTTGAATTAAGCCAACTAATCACCTAGTCATTTTTTAGATATTTGGCTCTAATAATCTATTGCCAAATTCCTTCACCATTTAAATCCTTCCATATATTTTTCAATAGTAGAGCCACATTGAAATGTTCTGGGTTTTTGATATCCCAACCTCCATCTTCTATATGTCTTGTAAGCACCTCAAAATGTACCGAGTGAAAGTTCTTAGTGTTGTCATGACCAACCCAAAGAATTTTGGCTATTATTGACTAAACATTGTTGATAATCTTTTTGGGCAACTTGAATAAATGCATCCAGTATATGGAGATGACGAGTGTGATCGCTTTAATGAGGATTAGTCTCCCACCCATTGGTAACCACTTGTGAGACCAATGATCTCAAATTCCTTGGTAATCCATAATGAGTCTTTTACCTCATAATTGTTTGGCTTCATAAAGAAGCCCAGCTAACGAAATCCATAGTCCATATTGATTGATTTCACCCCCAAGATTCCAACAATCTACATCATCAGTTCATCCTCATGTTTCATAGAAATTAAAGCAGATTTTCCCTTGCTTAGTAAAACTACATATAATCTGATCGAAAACTTGTCATTCAGATAATTTAGACACCTGAGCAACTAGAACGTCATCAATGAACATAATGTGAGATAATGTGACATTTCGAGATAGCCTCCATCCTGAAATGTTACCCCTAGAACGTGGCTCCAAGATCCTTCAGCTCAAACTGTTAATAACAAGCAAAAATAAAAAGGGAGAATGTGTGCATCCCTCTCTGAGGCCTCTAGAAGCCTTAAAAAAATCAGTAGGAATCTCGTTAATAATTACCACAAAATTCATTGAAGCCATGCATGCCATGATCCAATCTACTAAATTGACACCAAATCCTATCTTGTGTAGGATCATCTTATACAGTTCCCAATCAACACTTTCGTAACATTTTATCAAGTCGATCTTCATGATGCTTTCCTCCAATCGACGAGATTTTTTAGTGTGGATACACTCTTGAGTGATTGCAACTGCATCATGTATTTGTAAGTTGTCCAAAAATACAAACTATTCTAGAGTCACATGCCTTGACAAAGTTGCTTTGAGCCTGCTCGAAATGATTCTAGAAATAATTTTGTAAATTGTGTTACATAATGATATGAGTCAAAAGGCAGCAAAGGTTGAAGGCTTCTCAGCATGATTGCTATGAACATAGCATTGATCGTCCACGATCTTTTGCATTTCAACCTAGATTCCTTTGCCAATTCTATGAGATCCCCTAACATAATGTCCCCAAAATGTAAGAAGAGTACCACCAACCAACCACCTGGCCATGGACTCATCTTCTTTGCCATCGATTTTAGAGTGCCCAACACCTCCTCTTCAGTGATCATCCTCTCAAATGTGCATTCTCCTCTGCATTTACCATGGCAAGAAATAAATCTATAAACTACTCTTGACAATGAAAAAAAATAAAAAAAATCCCTCTTTGGCCTTATATAAACTACTAAAATAGCAAACCATTTCCCTTCGAATATCATTTTATGAAGAATGTACGTTACCTTTGTCATCTTTGATAGATTAGATGGCATTTTATTGTTTCCTATGACATGCTTGGTTATGGAAAAAACGAGTGTCCATGTCTCCTTCAGACACCCAGGCAGCCCTACTCTTCAATCTCCACTCCTCTTCTTGGGTCCTCGGGATTTGACTTCTTATTTCCTCAAGATCTAACATTTTATTCTTTGATGCTTCAGAGAAATAACCAGGGCCTTATGGGTCCTCCATGTCCTTAAATATGGCATCTATCTGAATCAATTCCATCTCAATCAACATTTTTGTCTCCCTTATCCATTTATGAGTAGCCAATTTGAACACTTTTAATTTCTAAAAAAGAACCTCTATTTTAGTTTTATCACCAGGTGGGAAAGTATTTTTCCACAAAGTTCGAATCATCGCCACAAACTCTTTATCCTTTAACAAGGAATGGCTGAACTTAAAAGGAAATTATTTAGAATCTTGAGTACTAGAACATTCTAGAAATATCAGGAAGTGATTAGAAATGTGAGAAATGTGGATCCAAGAATACAAACTCTCTAGTTTTTCTACTAAGAAAGACTGGACTAGAAAACGATCTAATCTCTTAAAAATCCCCTCATCCTATTTTCACTCATTCTGCCATGTAGGGACAAAGGGACCATACCAGATATCCAAAAAGGACTTTTGAGATAGGAGGTCAATAATATAATGCCCTTGTTTGTCAACCCTACTATTATGGCCCCAAGTCTCATGTGTCTCCAAAGAGAAATTTAGATCCCCTGCCACTATCAGAGAACTTAGGTCTAACAAAACCCTTGAGTTTATTTGGTCCCATAAACTCTTCTTGTCTATATATGGAGCGTTTAAGAATACACATCTAAGACTTTGACCCACACTGATAACTTGTTAGGATAATATTGTCAATAGAATAATAAGCATTGAGTTCCAGAATATTAAAATCCCATATAGCAGCTAGCCCCCTAGAGTGGCCAAAGGAACTCGTCACACACACATTCCAAAGAAGGAAAATTTTTAGAAGTAAATCCTAGGCCTTAACCTTATCTACCAAATTATCTTCAATTAGAATAACTGTCGGCTTTTACTTCTTGATTATGCAGTGTAAGGACCTTCTCTTTGGGGTAGATCCCAAACCCCTCATATTGTATGACATAATGATCATTTTGAAGGGGCGAATGTAGATTCAATCCCTCTAAGGACTTGAGTATCATGACATACATCATCTAGATTTCCCCCCATGAGTGAGAGGACATCACCCTAAGGAGGAATGTATTCTTCTGAAGTCTCCTGGAAGGATGAAAGAAGGTATGAATAGACTGATACACCATTTGAGATTTTGTTGTATCTAGAGCCTTTCTTCTTCCTAGACATAATGTTCTTTCATGATCTAGGGCTAAAATTTATCCTATCCCACCATTAGGAAAAAAGGACCTCTTGATGGTCAAAGGAGCCAATCTAACCAACTAACTCCTTTCCAAACTAATCAACTCTACGTCATTAGAGATTGGAGGTGAAACATTACCCAATAGCGCCCCAAATTTTATTAGCGAAGAGAAATATGTCCCATTCCTATATGAATCTTCCTCCTCTCGAATTCCACCCAAACTTACATACGTAGACATTTGAGTTTTATGGCCCATCATGTTCGAAACCTTATGGCCATCAATGATCGAGGATAAAGGTCTAGGGAATCCCTTGTTTCCTACCCGAATGATAGGGTTAATACACAATTGGATATAATCTATAACATCTTTATTTGTGACTAAAATATGACCATTCACAACATCACATTTGAAAGAAAAATCAAGGCTTTTACTTGGATCCTCTTGAATGCAATTTTCACTCTGACCATGGACCTCTAGCCTTGAACCTTATTTGTGGCCATATTTCCCATTTCCATTGTGGTTCCTCCATAGCAGACTTGCACCTAGTCTTTCAGGACATCCCGCCAACAAATGCCTCGTCTCATGGCACCTCGAGCACCTAAAAGGGATTCCCCATTAATCAATGCATTCCCTAAAGGAGAATGGCCCTAAAAAATATCGATCTCTGCTAAAAGCCCACTAGAGAAGTCCAATTCAACTAGCACCTAAGAAATTTTCTTATTGAGCCTCCCCAAGCTCCCATCTTCAAGGAAGAATAATTTTCTTATTTTATTAACAATCACCACAATTTCCTGCTTTGTCCACAACTCCAGATTTGGAAAACAGAGAAATTTGACCCAGATTAACTTCCTCCTCGCAAACTCCTTCATTGGATTAAAACCTACTTGCCATCTTCAGAGAGCTATAAACCCCTCCCTCTAAGCCAAGGAATGGTCAAAAATGGATCTGTGTCCTCAGAGCACAAGAAGTGGAATGTAAACCATCCATTGAATAGGACACTAACCTTAGGCCTATAATTCAGAATATGAGCCCAACGTTTCTCCACTCACCCCTTCATCTAATCCCTAGACATTTTTTAGAATTCCCCCTAGCGCCCTTTGTTTCAAACCTTCCACCTTGTCCCAAACGATATTATCACCCAAGACTAAAATTTGGACTTTATTAGTCACCTTAATCACCTTCCTCCTTCTTATCCCACTCCTTGAAACATCCTCCACACTTACACTTTGATTCAAAGTCTTACCACCTATCTACCTGACAACCTTGCATAATACCCATGTGCCTATCCCACCTAATGAACCATCAGACTCCCTCTAAGCTTTTGCATTTTCTTCATCCAAAATTGTCACCTCAATTAAATCACCCTACTCACGGGCTGAGTAACACATGTCTATCCTTTCGTGTGCCATCTCCTTAGTAGACCCCACCAATATACTCAAGGCATAATATTACCACCATCAGCCAGAATGGAAAACGACCAATGGGGGCTTGAAAACCACCGAAAATTGTCACAAATACTTTTCAGGATGATAAAACCTTCTAAACATGTCCGCAATATCATCCACCCCCAGTATGCTAGGTGTAAGACCTAAATGATGACTAGGGAAAGGTGTCAACTTACCCTCAATTACACAAATATTAGTAGTGAACATAGTTATCGATCAAACAAGAACTATTACCTCAAAATGAGAACTCTGGCCAGAAAACCCCAAAAAAACATGAAAATACAGGCTAGAAACGAAAAGTGTTGATGTTGGAATAACAATTTTTTTCGAGGTAAATTTTCAACATTTTTTGAAAATGGCAATAAAAGCCAAATTTTTTGTGCAAAAGATATCTTGAGAATGAAAAGTGTTGATGCTAGAATAACGTCTTTTTTTTAGGGTAAATTTTCAACATTTTTTAATAATGACGTTAAAATAATATATCATGACTCTGAAAAACTTTACATTTCTGATGATTTTCAAGCATGAAATTAAAGTTAAAGTATCATGTCTTTGAAAAGCCTTAAATTTCCAACGATTTTTTGGCATGAAATTAAATTTAAAATATCACGTTTTTGAAAAACCTTAAAATTCCAACAATTTCCAGACATAGTGCTAAAGAAAAAATACTTATAGCTAATTTTAACCATAGCATTAAAGTTCAAATATCATGACTCAGAAAAACATTAAAATCTTGACAATTTTTCAACCATGGAATTAAAACCAAAGATTATGACTACAAAAAAGTCGCAGGTTTTCAAAATATTTCAAGCATGACATTATGGAGAAAAATTATGACTAAAAAAGCTTTAAAAATGAACACTTGAATGAAAGAGTTATTATACCAAGAGTAATTTATTTTTTCAATACCATATGTCTAGCAATTTTAAAATCTTAGCCTAAAACAACTTGATACATTGCAACAAAAATTAAAAAATCAATCATCAAATTGACATGCGTGTAGGTAAAATCGACCTATTGTAATGAAAACTTAAAGACCAACCATGAAATTGACAAATTGTGGGGGTAGACTCTATTCATTATAACAAAAATTTCAAAATCAACTATCAAATTTCACATAATGGGATCTCATTGCTAGACGAGCATCGACACAGACCTTGCAGAAGTATAAAAAAAAGCAAAAAAAACAAAATGAAAATACCAAAAAAACATAAATTCAAATATTAAAAAAAATAAAAACAATAAAAAAACACAAAAAAAAATTCAAAAGAAAACAAAAATTCAAATATTGAAAAAAAACCAATAAAAAAAAACAAAAAAATAACTAAAAAATTTAATAAGTACTAAAAAAAAAAAAAAAACAAACAAAAAAAAAAAACTAAAAAACTAAAAAAATGAAAAAAATCAAAATAAAAAATTTAAACAAAAAAAAAAAAAAAACAAGAAGTAAAAAAAAGAAGGAGAAATCTTAAAAAAAAACACTAATTTAAGAAAAATGAAAAAAAAAATGGTTCATTTAATTTTTTTTTTTTTTTTTTTTATTTATTTTTTATTTATTTATTTTATTTTTTTTTAAGTTCAAAAAATAAAATAAATAAAAACCAAATAATAATAAAAAAATAAAAAAAATAAAAATTACAAAATCAAAATATGCATTTATTACTTCTTCCTTTTTTTTTGTTAATTTTTCCTTAAATTATATATATATATATATATAATATACAAAGTTAATTTTGTGTTTTTTATATTTTTATGGTTTTTTTCATATATATATAATATATATATATTATTATGATTTCTTTTATCTTTTATTTTTTTAATTTATTTTTATGTTTTGTTACGAACATGAAAATCGCCAACATTTAAAAAATATCCACACTTATTGCATTAGAAAATTTAAATATAAAAAATAAGCCTTCTAAAACAAAAAAGGGTTGATGTTGCATCAACACTTTTCAAAATCAAGATGAAAATCACTAACATTTTAAAAAAAATGTTCACACTTGATACATAAAAAATTTAAAATGTCAAAAATAAGCCTTCTAAGAAAATGTGTTTGTTACATCAACACTTTCAAAATCAACATGAAAATCACTAACATTTAAAAAAAATGTGCATTCTTGATACATAAGAAAATTTAAAGTGTCAAAAATAGGCTCCAAAAAAATGGTGTATTCTGAATAACCACTTTTCACAATCGACTTTTTTTTTTGCTATCTCAAATAAACAGGTAATCTGTAATTTTCTCATTTGATCAGTAACTATGTTAGTGGAAAAGTGCCACTTCACCTAGACATATGAAGCACCCTCACCACATGTGCTTCATGCACATCAATCACATAGACATAGGAATCACCTATGCAAAAGAGAGAAGAGAAACAACCACTTCAATCATCGAATGGATACAAAAATAACACCCGATTAACACATTGAAACCCATATAATCTCCATATGATATGCAAATCTATGCTTCTTACTATAGCTGGTAAAACAATTAAATTTCCTATGTACAATAGGACACCCCCATTTACTTCTCACCAAATAGTGAAAATTTGAACTTGGAAGGGACAAACAATTTCCATGAGACAGACAATACCATGCAAAATGGCCCAAAGAAATCACAGAACCATAGCACAAAACTTATGAGGAAAATTAGACCTCGCAATAATCATAAATATTCCCAAACAAATCTACCAATACAGATATATTTGTATGCAAGGGGAGCAAGGTGAAGAGATATGAAAAAAACCCAGAGATACACTGACATCAGAATTAAAGAAATCAAGAGGAACCATCTACCCAAACCTCCATGTTCGCTCAAGTTCAATACTTCATCAACGTCACCTGAGATATAATGCTCTATCAAAATCTCAGGCGAAAGGAAGGAAAGTTATTTCTTCAATCTTCATCGTCCACTTTAACGTCTACCAAGAGAAGTAAACATGACACCTGCATAGATAAACAAAAAACACCAAACCCAGAAGCGTCAACGAATCCTCACCTAAAGTGCCATAATGAAATCTCATGGCCTCGTTGATACACTTCCCTGAACACTCTTACTAACACCATCTTAGAAGCAATTATGTCACATTGTTTCTAACATACAAAGCACTTATCAATCTTTAAACTCAAGAAATCGTTGAAAATGTAGCTATGGTCAATCTTCATGAAATATTTATTTTCATTGTGATTTTAAAAAATGAATTATTATTGCCTTTAAGCATGATGTTCTTCATGGCTAAAATAGTTTTTGTAAGCCATATTTTACATGGCATTGAAAGGAGGAAAATTGTATTTGTAATTTACAAAGACTCCACAATTTAAGAAGACTCCACAAGTGCAAGTCAACCCTTCTCGACAGTCAAGTTGGCTTGCTTTCATAGGCACCAATTCAGATCATCTTAAATACTATAAAAAGAGGCTACTCACTCTCCTTATAATGCATTAACCTCTCAAGCATATTCACTCGACTCTCTCAAGCATAGAAGACAAGTATAAGCAAGAAAAGTTTTTTTAAGGAGCAATATCTTCTTTCTATTCTCACTGAAGTCTACATCATATTGTTATCTTTGTGGTACCTATCTGTGCACCTATCCAAAGTTTGACACATAGTTCTAAGTTCAATGAAGGACAGATTCGAACTTTGTGGCACCTATATGAATTTTGTAGCAAATTTCCAAGATCATCAGTGGTTAGACAAAGTTTATGGTATATTCATCTCAAATCTGAGCTCTGTAACAACATATATGAAATTTGTAACATAGATCAAGTTCCTTATTGGCATATCCAAGCTTTATGGTGACATATCTAAATAATGTGACATATATTGAGTTCCTTGTTGGAAAATTCAAGCTCTATGGTGATAGATCTAAACTCAGTAACATAGATCCAACAAAACAACAAAACAACCAAATAATGCCTAAAATAGCACTGGAATTTAGCGTATTGCGGTCCACGAATTGGACACCCTCTCTAGTGCAAAAATGGCACAACCAAGTATGTTTATCATAGCGCCAAATTTAGCATCCGAAATAATACTGAGAATGGCACATGTGTTAGCGTCAAAAAACCCAATGCTAGAAATAACATTGTTTGTAGCATTGAAAATAGAGTTAATAGTAGCATCGTCTATAGCGCCAATAATAGCATCGACAATAGTGCCGAAAAAGAGAATCGACTATAGCACTGGCGATAGAATCGACAATAGTGTCAACCATAGAAACAACATTAGCGCTAACAATAGCACCAGAAATATCAATGACAATATTAATGACAATAATGCCACTAATAGCAATGACAATAGTGCTAACAATAATGCTAGAAATAACAATGTCAATAGTTTCATAAATAGCTCCAAAAATTTCATCGGAAAATATGTTGGAAGTTGTGACAGGAATCGCGCCAAGATTTGCTTCCAATTTGCCTTCCAGTTTTATGTCCATATTTTCTTCTCATTTTGCTTCTCGTTTTGCTTCCAGTTTTGCTTCTAGTGTGGCTTCTATTGTTGCTTCTTTTTTTGCTCCAAGCATTGGGAATAGTGTCACTAATAGTGTTAGGGCTTGCTTCCTGTTTGGTTTATGATTTGCTTTCCATTTGGCTTTTAGTGTGGCTTCCAATTTGGTTTCCATTGTTGCTTCTTTTTTCTCTTCCAAAAATGATTATTTTTTTCATATAGTTAAATTAATAGAATAGGACTATACCGATCTTGGAGGAGCTCCGAAAACCCTAACCATGGTGGAACCCTAGGGTTATAGATTATAGATCCGAGTTTTCTGCTAACATCGAGCTTCACGCGGACATGGTAGCAGGGTTATCCATGCAGGTCTGACTGCGGTTTTGTTTTTTTAATGGTTTCTTCCCTCTACAGTTGAGCCTGTTGGTGGATTTCCTTGGACGGTTATGTGGTTTTGTTCGTTGTTTTTGGCCTCAACCCCGTTCAACATTACAACCTGCCTTCCCCTGGTCTCAAGGAGGACAGGTATCACTATCAGCTAAAATGGTGGAAGATGACCTCGCAGATTACGAGGAGGACCCCATGCCAGAGCAGGAGATCTGGGCACACCAATCTACACTGGATGAGGGCCCCTGGCAGAATAAACTGGGTCGGATGACAGCTGCTGTACAGTCGATGCTACACTCGCCCATTTCTGGAAAGCGCCAACACCTCGTTGTTAACGTTGCCAACCTTCTTGGCTTGGAATGTCCTCCCCTCTCTCTGGCCACTTTGAATCTTCTCGTCTCTTGTCTCCACGCTTCTCCCACCTTCGACTCCCCCTTTCCGAATCTCCCGCATCATCTGCCTCCCCCATGCCCTCTGCACTCCCTGCCTATGCACCCTCCCTCCATCTCCCTGGCACAGGCAGGTCCGTCCAACCCCCCGTGACCTACACAATCCTACTTCCACCCATGCTCATGCAGTCTCAAGCCACATTCCCTGATTCGCTCTGGCTGTTTCAGTTCTCCTATTCCTAACCCTTGACCCACTCTTTCGGCATAACATAGCTCCTCGGAACCATGTCAGAGCCTTCTTAAAGATTACCCTACCGGTTGGTGCTCGGATAAGCTAAAAAAGGGCCGGTGTCTCAAAGCAGTGGACACTGATATCAACATGACCTTTGGAGAAGACGTTCAAATGGTGGACGCTATGGACACGGCGAGGAAAGTTCTTGTTGGCTGTGTTAGAGGTAGGAACTACACGGTGGAGATACTGCATCAATGGATAGTGGAGATATGGGTTCCCTGCTGAAAGAACTTCCTGTAATTAGGGTGTTGACCAGAGGATGGTTTGCCCTCCACTTTCATAGGGAGGAGTATACAGAATGGATATTATCGTGATACTGGCATATTGAGCTAGCACCAGTTCTGTTGAAGTGATGGAATCCTCTTTTTCGAACCAGAGTGTGAACAGCTCGGAGCAGGACCAATCTGGGTCAGACTACCTGGATTACCTATGCAATTTTGGACACCTCAGGTGTTCAAACATATTGGAGATGCACTGGGGACTTACCTTGAGCATGATAAGTCCTTCGAAAAAACAGTAATCATGACTATGGCAAGGATCTTGGTACACCTTGACACTAGGGCTGGCCTTGAGGAAAAAATTACTCTTCGTAGGAGGCACTTCTCACGCAAACAACTTTTGGACTATGAAGGAGTCCCATTTCACTGCAGGAGGTGCCACAAAGTGGGTCACCTATACAAGGATTTCCCTCTGCACTCTTCGGTGACCATGGAAAACTTGAAGGGGACGAAGCAACAGTACTCTGAAGAACAGAATAAAGGGGAACAGATACAAGGAGAGGTACCATCCGAAGTTGCGGTGGGCGCTTCAAAGAAGGCTGGAAACTGGCGAAAAGCTTCGTCCTCACCTCCTCGGACCTGCTCCAAATCAGCAGTGGAGGCGACTTCTTTGCCGGGTAATGAGTCTTTTCCCATATCCGCTGCTTTTTTGTTAGATGTTATGTTAAATTCTCTGCATACATCTTTGCATCCCCCCTCATCTGCACATTGCTCTATTCCTTCCATCCCCTACTCCTTAACTCCTCCCCTACCCATTTTCTCCACTAGTCCTACTTCCCTCAGGGATTTTTCCACCCCCCCCTTCTCATACTTCCTCCCCTTCTGGGCAGGGATCCCATCGATACAACCTCCAACCCTTAGTTCATCTTAAATCCCCGCTTCTTGGATTGGGTCTCTCCCCAGGAAGGACCAAGCTTCATAAACCAACTAGAGGGTGCCCATCCAAGCTCAAAACTACCATCAAGTCAGCGGTGACAGATGTAGCGAGGGGCCATCAATCCACCATTGAGAGGGCACTTACAGCATGCGAGCCCACTACCCATGTTTCCCCATGATTTGGCTCTCCTACAACTGCAAGGGATTAGCCAACCCCAAAAAGAGATTGGCTCTCAAAAGGCTGTTAAACGATATGTATTGTGACATCCTCTTCCTCCAGGAAACCCTTGGCACCACTGACAACATTATCAGAACCCTACACTCTATTCTATTGGGCTAGATATTCCAGGGTATGGATGCCATTGGCAGATCTGACGGCCTCACAATTGGCATTAATCCAAAATTTGTCAAGCATATATCCACCTGGGGCGATATGGGTTTTATTGGGATGGACATATTTGTAGGGGAGCTGGGACTTCAGCTAAAAGTGATCAACATTGATGCCCCTAATCAAAACAGATTGGATTTTTGGCACAATTTGTTGGAGCATAATCTTGTTTCAAACACCACCATTATTGGAGGGGATCTAAACTTCTCTTTAGGCATGGAAGAATCCTGGGGACATCATGCACAAATCGACCCTATTTCTGATCAGATGAGTACTCTACTAGAAACCTGCAAATTAGTTGATGTTCCTATGAATAAGAAACTGCCCACCTGGCATAATAGGCGGACGGGAGAGGCTGCCCTGGGTCGCAGATTGGATCGGTTCTTGATTCATGAAGATCTCATTTGTTACATCCCTCTATATCAACAATGGGTGGGTATTGGACGATCATCAGATCATCTCCCCATCTTTCTCCAAATCACCGGTCCATCAAAAAAGTCGCGCTCCCCTTACAAATTTTTCATTGGACACCTAAAAGATCCTGACTACATCAACCTAGTGTCTAAATTCTGGAGAGCACAACCACTGCTAAGGGAATATAGGTTGGCTACAGAATTCTGTATTTGGTTAAATAAACTCAGGACATTGATAGAGGAGTGGTCAAAGAGGAAGAAGTTGAGAGATGAACAACATCTTGTTGACATTGAATTATAGATTGCTCAGCTATGGACGAATAGGGGTTGGGTTTCTCATCGGAGGAGACTAAAATTCATCTGGTTATGCTGGAGAACCAAAAGATTAAGATACTACTAGAAAAGGAAGAACAATGGAGATTGAAAAGTAGAGCCACCTGGTTTCAAGCGGGAGATGGTAATACAAAATTCTTCCACAATTTTGCTAATGGAAGAAAGGCTACAAACACTATTTGGCAGATGCCCTGTGAGCCTGATGGTTGGGCCTCTACTCACCCACAATTAGCCAAATTGGGGATTACACATTTCAAAAGACAGTTTACAGCTCCGGCAGCCATCAACCTCCCGGATATCGTAAACTTAGCTGGCCACTTTCCTAGGTTTGTGGAACAGGATGCTACAGAGGATTTAACTCAACCGGTTACCTTGGAGGAATTGGAAGGAACTCCTAAGTGGTTCAAGAAAGATAAGAGCCCTGGCCCAGATGGCTGGCCGATGGAGTTCTATTTGAATTTCCTGGAGTTACCGGGACAGGATCTACTTGCAGTCATTGAAGAAAGCAGAACGACTGGACACATCCATCCCCCCATTAACTTCACCTACTTGGCCTTGATTCCTAAGATAGATTTGCCAACCTCTTTTAATGACTTCAGGGCTATATCCCTTTGCAACTGTATGTACAAAATCATTTCTAAAATCATCGCCAACCGCATCAAGCCTATATTATCTAACCACATCTCTCAGGAGCAATTCGCTTTCCTCCACCATAGACATATACAGGATGCAATAGGTACTGCCCAGGAAACCCTCCACTCCATCAAACTAAAAAATATCAAGGGTCTCACTCTAAAAATTGATCTATCAAAGGCCTTTGACAAAGTGAATTGGTTGTACATCAAGATGATTATCACCCACTTGGGATTTCCCCCTGCTCTCATCAACTGGATCATGGGTTGCATCTCCTCTGTTTCTTTTGCAATTCTCATTAATGGTTTAGCATTGCCCACCTTCAATATTGATAGAGGAATAAGGCAAGGATGCCCTTTATCTCCACTTCTTTTCTTATTAGTCATGGAAGGGTTGAGTAGACTCAATGCTACATCAAAAAGAAGGGGAGGCCTTCAAGGTCTAAAAATTATGGAACAATACTACCTGACACATCTATTTTTTCTAGATGACATATTGATCTTCCTGAATGGAAGTGTATGGGAAATGACTTCATTGAATGAGATTCTGATACTTTTCTGCAAAGCCATGAGAATGGATATCAACAGAGAAAAATCCACCATCTCTCTATTTGAATTCACCCTATAGGAATCTCAGTTAGCCACTCAAAACTTTCCCTTTAAAGAAACTAATTTGATGGAAGGATTGAAATATTTGGGCTTCAGACTAAAACTAGATGGTTATAAGATTGCTAACTAGACCTGGCTCATCACAAAAGTGGAGAAGAGAATAAATTTCTGGTGTCATAGGTTCCTCTCTAGGGCAGGCTGACTTACTCTTATCAAATCAGTCCTCGAAGCCACCCCAGTTTACTGGATGTCACTCACCTGGATTCCAAGAGGGATTCTTCACAGAATTCAACAAATCTGTTGTAAATTCCTCTATAACGGAAGAAAGGAGGGAAAACCTTTTGCCTGGGTAAAATGGACCAAAATTGCTTCTCCTAAGAAGTGGGGAGGCTGGGGACTTAAATTACTTCCGGCTTTTGCTCAAGCTTTGGCTGCCAAGAAGAGTTGGCTTTTACTAAAACAAAATAGTATTTGGGTTGAGGTTATACTTCACAAATACATCTGGCCATTGACTATCATAGACTGGATTAGAAGCCCATCTTGGAACAGGAAGGGCATTTCGGTGATTTGGAGAGCCATAATAAATTCTATTTCTATCATCAAGGATGGCTTACTATGGAAAATTGGCAATGGAGCCTTTGTCTGAATTGACATCGATCCTTGGATAGGTAGTGGTAACTCCTATCTTCTACCAGTTGGATTGATACAACACCTAAACAACAGGGGTATAATGTTTTTGGGACAGATTGGAGATCAACAAAATACTACATTCCACACACAAGCCTGGCTGACTGATCTGCACTGGCACATACCAAATGAATGGAGTAGAATTTGGCAAATCTACCTTCAGGCACTTATATAATCACATGTTAGATTGCAGAATGTTGAGGATGAACTTATTTGGGCTCACTCAAAAGCTGGGTAATACACACCGAAACAAGGGTATGACATAATTATAACAGAAAAAAACCGGAGGTCTTAAGAAGCTGGTGGGATACCTTATTGAAATTAAAAGCTCCTCCACGTACCAGACTGTTGATGTGGAACATATTAGAAGATAAGATCCCCACCAGATCCTATCTAAAAAGAAGGGCTTTCTTGGGTCCTACCCGATGTGTACTTTGCCTCCAAGAAGAAGAATTGACCCAGCATCTTTTCCTTACTTGCTCTACCACCAGGAGTATATTGTCTCAAGTCCTACTATCTCTTAATATGAATATGAACTGGCAGGTGGTCGATATAACAACAGCTTGGGAAAACTGGTGGAGTACTTCGGCTGTGGCAAAATCAAGGAACCTTCCACTCCTAGTCTCATGGTACATTTGGCTCAAGAGAAATAACAAGGTCTTTGAAGATAAATTGGTAAACTGGAATCTTCTCCCCCACAAATTTGTGCTGCATATGAGGAACTTCCAAACGATGATAGCCAAAAGAGACCTAGACTTATACAATAAGAACAGATAAACATATCAATCCCATGGGTCTATTATGATGGGGCTACCCAATAGCATGGCTATGGGGGTGGCATTTGCCTCTACCTTTCTAAAGCTCACTACTTCCAGATCTATTTGGGACTGGGACCTGGCACAAACAATCATGCTGAATTGATAACACTTCACCATCTGCTATACTTTTCTATTCTGAAACAATGCCGAAATATACGAATATACAGAGATTCAAAGATAGTGACTGATTGGTTTAACAATATAGCGATTTGCTCTGCTTACTCTTTGAGAAATATTATGGAAGAAATTGTTTTTTTGAAAACATTCTTTTATTAGATCTCTGTTTCTCACATCTACAGGGAAAGAAATGAACAGGCTATCGAAAGAAGCGACACATTGTCCTCTAGGAGAGTGGATGATCGCTGAACATACACCGGCAGGGATCTATCATTATTTTCATAGGCCATATATAGATGAGGGACTATAGAGGGGCAACAACCTCTAATTTTCACAGCTTTTTGTTTCTGAACTTTTATTGAATTTTGCTCTTTATATAACAGAATAGTGAATATGGGTTGTCAACCCCTGCGTGGGTGATTTTTGGTTATTATACATATCTTTCATTATGCAATAGAACAGCACACCCTTTGGGTTTCTTTGTATATTTTTGTTTTGGATAGTGGTCAAAAAGCCACGCTTATAGCATATGCCTTTGGGCATCCACAACATGTAATTTCTTTTTATGAAATTACGAATTTTCTTTACGGAAAAAAAAGTTAAATTAATATATTTTATTTCAATTTAATTAGTTAAAGATATCATGTCTCTTAAATAAGTTATATTATTATACAATAAGTCATATGAATGCATTTGAAATATTTTATAGGATAACATTTGTAAATATTTTTTAGGGAAACAAACATATATACAAATTAACAATATCATTATACTTATTAAATCTCCATCAAAATAGAATCTACAACATCCACTATATATAAAACAACAAGATAACTATTGTAACATTATCACCATCTATAATTAAAACAAGTGAGTCAAATATCTATAATTTAAGTGAACTTGAAAACATCCATCATGAGCAGTAAATCAAAACCATCATACGTAATAAATATGCATCCAAACCATCAACCACTTTCAATCTATAGAAATTGACAAGTTAATATTAATAAGATCATGATCATATATAACTAAAACAAGTGAAATTCACATATACTAGTAGATCAATAACATTTAAAAATGATACATGTCCAACAATCGACATAAGTCAAAATGATAAATCATGTACATATGATGTAAATAAAAATGATAAATTATGTAAGACAAAATTATACAAGTCAATATGATACGTAATGTCCAAATGATACAAGTCAACAAGATACAACTCACTAATACGATACTGGAGGCTATGAAAATGATGCATATGATAGTAACCATGAAAATTGGCATCATAACAATATAGCAAAAATGATCCATGATGTAATCTATATGATAATGAATGTCACTTGTTGTTACCAACAAATGGCTCATCACCATCGTGATCATGATCATCATGATTATCATCATTGTCATCTGTATCAACATAAACCTCGTTGGAATTTGTATCAATGTCATCATGAGCATCATCTTCCATCTTTGCATCATACCCAATGTGATCTAGATCTATGTGATAAGGATGATTCAAATCTTTTGGAGGATCCTTGTTCTGCAAGAAAAAAATTTAGAATGAAAAGTTATTATTTATTTCATGCAATAATTAATTTATCTGTTAAATATCTAATATTACAACATATGAAATGAAACCATAATCATATTACATCATATTAATGTGCACATATGATAATAAAATTTCAAATGAGCTATAACTAAGATGTCTTTCCAATGAAGATTTCAAGAACTGGTGGGAGAACTATTAGAGCTCACAGGAAGGATGAATAATGCTTATTTAGATCTATGATTATCATGCAGATGGGTGAAAAAAGAAAAAAACATCAATACAACACATCAGATTGAATTATGTTTTATATTAGAAAAAAAAGTGACAGTACTTGAAACTTGTAAAGTACAACACTAAATGAATTTTGCAAATTTATGAGACTTTCATTTCAAATATGAAGACTAAAAACACTTATGTAATTGCATAGGAAAAACATCACTAGGAAAATTTACTGATAAGCATCGCTAAAAGAATCTCTAATATTAGAGTTCAAATACTTATGCCTTGAGATCTCTATTAATCTCAAAATGGAGCCAAATACAACACAAGCCCTTTTCTTCATAAACCAACCATTTTCTCTACTTTTTCATCTAATTTATACAAAAATTACATAATCTTTGAGATCCATAATATCTGGAAAGTTTTAATTACAAATTACTAAAAATATATACAAATCTTGATGACTTTAAATTAAACTTGAAAAATACATTTGCAAGGAACAAGTGATGCATTGACACTTTGAGACATAATCCATGGTGGAAAAAAAATAGGCACGTGGCTATAGAATATGTTGAAGATGTGGATATGAACTGATTAATGACAATCTGGAACAAAATCTAGAAAAAAAACCCTATTTATAGCCCCAATATCCTGATTTGATATTGACCGATCTGCGCAAAATAGAAATTTCCTTTTGATCTCTGTCCTCACTTTACCCTATCTTTCCAAGATATTGCTTACTATATAAATATAACTGATAGAAATATTTGACAAAAATTATATCCTTATCGTTGTCAAAATTGTGTTTCCATGTAGTATTATTGAGGCGTTGACAAAAAAATTGCATATACGCTGTCAAAATAAAAACAATGAAAGCACTCTCCAACTATATGGCAACGATTCCAAACAAAAATTAAAGATCAACACTTCCAAAACATCTGGCAATGTTGCATTTTCAATGCTCATTTTAATGTTTCTGCCGCTTATAACAAGAGGTCCACATTGCTTGATTTAATTTGTTTTGTCTTTTTACGTTTCTTGGTCTTGCGGCCCTATTTTTCTCCTTTACCTTATTTCTAGATCTTCTTATTTTTAGAGGAACTTAAAGCTTCCCCTTTTTTCGTTGTTAAGACCCTAAAAGGTGTATCATCAAGATCAATGACTTGATCCTTGAAAGTTGGGTTCTACTACAATTTGGAGTTAATCCTAAGCTTATTTGTGGGTCTTACATGAGGTTTTCTCATCCCATACATATCAGCGAAAGTAACCTCTTTTTCCTTATTTCTTTGTACAGGTTTAGATGACTTAGTTTGACCCTCTAAATCCCCTATTTCACTGAGCATCACTTTGAAACCCTCCTCATGTTTATCACTATGAAGCTTATCAGTGAGGTTCTCTTATGGCAACTCCAGGAATTGTTCTTGATGGGAGGTTGAATGCTTTTCCTCAAGAACCCTCTTACCATTTCTTACATATACCCTTTCTACCACAGAAATTGAAACAAGGTTTTTAATGGAAGTTTTCTTTTTGTTTCTAGTAAGGAAAAAGGAAGTTCATTCTTTTGGAATTTTAACAGTATGGACAGGGTTGTAATCCTTTCTTTGTTTATTTCTTTTGCGGGTTTTAGGCTTGGTAGAAACTAACTCAACACACCCTCCCCAAAATAAGAAATGCTCCCAAGTTCTATCATTTTCCTTATGTGATTAATAATTAAAAATTTAATTAAACCAAGGGTGGCAGGAGGGGAAGAGATTCTTTTGAATCTTGAGGTAATAACTATGGACAAATTGTCTTGGGGGATTGGCAGAAAATCCAACAATTTGATGGAGATGTACAATATTTTATTGGTGCTAATCTTATCATCCAAACGAGGCATCAAATATCTAACTATCCCAGGTGAATCCTTCCTAATTATTCGTGATATTAGAACAAAGACTCCTCCAATTAATAATATGTCGAGTCTGCTATTTGATTGCATCATTAGAATTTTGGGATCTTTCTCTAATTACTCCCCCTACCATTTTCTCTGGAGTCTCAATAGTGATGTTGACTTCCTAGCAAATAGAGCCTGCTTCTTGGTGGAAGGACAAGTAGAAATAAATGGAATCATTGACCAAACTACCATCCCCTAATCAATTTCTAAGAAGTATATTTATTGCCTCTCCCTCGTCCCATGGCTTCTCCATTTTGTTGAAACCAAGTTAACCGGTGGAAGTATGTTCCCCCAATTCCCATACCTTCACCTCCCCATCATTCCTCAATGTTTAATCATTGGCGTCATTACACTAAGACCTAATTAGTGTCCTTAGAAATATGGTGACATATGAAATGATGGAAGGACTCCTCCCATACCAGATAACCATGGAAACCTTTAGGGCTTGAATACATGCAAATGTGTGGAATTTATTGGCATTAATCATGGATCTCATTATCCTTCTCTTAGCATCTATGACTCTCATTTCAATTACCCTCTCCAGTGTGCCAATCCCATGGGATGGGAGGAATATTAGACAAGGAAGTGATGTAGATACCATGGTGAGTGAGGAAAATGTCTCTTTAGGGAAAGGAAAGTTAATTTTCCAACTTTGGGAACCTAGATTAGGTGAGGTGAGTATTTGTTGACACTAAGTTAACTGGTGGGAATTTTTTCCCCTAATTCCCATACTTTCACTCCCCCCTCATTTCTCAACATTTAATCATTGGCGTCATTAGACTATGACTTAATTAGAGTCCTCAAAAAACATGGTGACATCTGCAATGATGGAAGGACTCCTCCCATACTCGGAAATCATGGCAACCTATAGGGCTTGAATACATGAAAACATGGGGAATTCATTAGCATTAACCATAGCTCTCGTTATCCTTCGCTCAACATATATGACTATAATTTTTATTACCTCTCTAGCATATCATTCCCATGGGATCTGAGGAATACTAGATAGGGAAGTGATGCACATACCATGGCCAGTGAGGAAAACGTCTTTTCAGGGAATGGGAAGTTAATTGTTCAACTTTGGGAACCTGGCTCAGGTGAGGCGAGTCTACAATCACACATGGATATGTTCTTCCAAATGGAGTTAAAATGGTGGATAGGAGGCCTAGATTCCTCAATTTCAAATAAGAAACATCAAGAAAGGGTCATTGACTCTCCGAGTCTTGAGAGAAAGGAGTTTTCATTTTGCCAAGATGTGAACTCTTGGGAATATTGGGAATTTTTTGTGGAGCTTATAAAGGCTCTTCTACTTTTGTGGATTTCATATTTGGGTGGATTTCTAGGATTGGATGTGTCGAGAGCGGAATGCACAACGTTTTTTCTTATTCAAAGGTAAAATTTTCCATTTTTGGCTCGATTTCCTTGATGCTCCATCGAACAACCCCTCGTCTTCCTAAAATTTTGAATTCTAATCCAGAGCAAGATTGAAGTGGGCTTTTAGGAAGGGGTGATCTAGTCTTGCATTTATTTCCTATATCAGTTGGGTATTTTCCTTTTACAAAGATAATTGGGTTATCTCGTCTAGTTCTAAACTACTATTCTTGTATTTGGTTTGTGTCATAACATCTATTACCTATGGATTCTAGTTCGGAGACTAATTCTTATGTCTTAACTATCTACGACCATTTTCGTAGGTCCCATGAAGAGATGAATGCAGAGATCTATGAATTACAGGTCCTAATGTACAATAAGTAGAAGGTGAATAAATTCCAAACAGAATCAATGGAGGCCCCAAAAAATAAAATTAGTTAGTTGGAGAATGAAGTGAATGTTTTTCCCAACATTATCACGAACTTTCCCTTCTAGTTCAATCATCCTTTAAGTCCTCGAGGTGAACATCCTCAAGGATTTTCTCTCAATCGCCTTACTACGGATTCTGATCCAAATTAATTGTAATGGTAGGAGTTAAGTGAATGTGGATGATGTTCCAAGTTTGTTATGTATATACATCTAGAACAATAAGAGTACTTAGTCGGTTTGGGGCTTTTGTTGTAGTTGAGATGGAGTAGATAGATGCAATTCAGAATTCCAAATATCTAAGAGAAATTAAAAATGTAACTCTCTCGAGTATTTGTTGTGACCAGGCATGAACATAATGAAAAAGCACTCATTTTTGTTAAAAAATGAATTTCATTTCATTGACAACTGATTATTGAATTGCATTGGAAACAATTATTGAGTTTTAGAGACATCATTGTTTTCTTTTATATTTATTTTCAAAATGATCCATGTTGATGAGATAAAGATAGGTTTTCTCTAAATATGAGAGAATAAGACTCAATGTCTATCATCATTAGAGGAAATATGGAAATGTTTACTTAGACCTTTGATTATCAAGCCAGTAGTTAGGAAAAGAGAACAACCCGTTACAATAGAGAATCACAATGAATTATGTGAAACTTTAGCAAAAATGGTGAAAATATTTGAAGCTCATAATAGTAGAGCATCTCAACAGAGATGAATTCCATGAAACTTAAATTTAGATCATATATGAAGACTTAACATCCATGAAATCTCGAATAGGAAAGAAACATAACTAAGGAAATAGTCTGATAAACACCAAAATATGAATCTTTGACATGAAAGCTTTAATACTTTTGCCTTGAAAATCTTATTAACCTCAAAAATAAAACATACACAATATAAATCTGTTTAAAAGAAGCAAACCCTTGGTTCTTCATTTTTCACAACTTTATAGAAGTTTACATACTGAAATCCATAGTTTTTGGGCAGTTCTAATTACAAAAATATATATGCATATATTTTTAATCCATTAAAATTAAAACTAAAAATACATTTAAAAGAAAAAAGTGATGCATTGATAATTCATGACAACAAAAAGTGGCCTTCTAGCTGTGAATTATACTGAAGATGTGGATCGAAATAGGTCGTTGATAAAATGCAACAAAATTTGGAGAATCCCTTGTTTAATCTGCTCAAAATGGAAATTTCCCTTTGATATTTGTTTATTCCTTATCAAGATAGAGCTTGTTTTGCAATAGATATTCTCCAAAAATATTTGAGCAAAATTCATATCCTTATTGCCTTCAAAATAGTGTTGTCAGGGAGTATGATTCAGGTGTTGACACAATATCTAGGTCTATGTGTTGTCAAAACCAAAACAATGAAAGTGTTGCTGAAACATTTGGCAGCACTCTCAAAAAATAAATAGAAGGTCAGTGCTGCCAAAACATTTGACAATGCTATAAAAAATAGATAAAAAAAATTGGCACTGTCAGAACATTTAACAATGTTATCTTTGGGATACTTATTTAACTTTTTTAGTCACATCTACTAAAAGGTCCATCTGTTTTGTCTTTTCTCTTTTCTTGGCCTTGAGGCCCTGTTTTTCTCTTTTACTTTATTTCCTGGTCATCTTATTCTTAGAGGAACTTCAAGTTTCCTTGATCCATATGGCTCTAAAAAGATTAAAAAATAAAATTCTTTATACTTCGTCAAAACCAAGGCTAGACCATAGAGATCGTATTCTTGATTCCAACGGTGCAAACAACACCTCAAATCTGAGTCCATATGCAAAAGTTATGCTCAGTCAAAGTTTTAGTGAAATTGGGAAAAATTCAAAGTCAAAGTCAACATTATGCCATGTGGCAGGCCATACATATGACATGTGGCATCAAATTTAGAAGGCCTAGTGGGACCCACAAAGCTAATGTGGCAGCCTAGTCAACAAACTAGGTGGACCCACAAGCAGACGATGTGGTAGCAGCACTAGTTGACACATGGCAAGTAAGTGACATAAGTTGCATATGATGTGGACCAATGAGAGCCTGCCACATTTCCCAATGACATGGTGCCACATAGCACCTAAAATTAGGTTCAAGTGGCATTGGCATAGTGCAATCTCTATTCAATTCTTATTCTCATGGTTTGGGTAGTCGTTACAATATGGACATATGATTTCTATATATTATATGGTTTGAAAACTATGTTAACACCAAAATTGGGCTTTAAAACCATATTAAAGCAAAATTAGGAGTCTATGGGTTTTGAGCCCAAAACCTCCCCAACAACAACTTGATATGACTATGCCAACCACACACTTTGTATTATTTACCCTCACACTTTTCTATGAAATGTCATTCAAATGGTTCATGGACAAGGGAATTTTTAAGGATAGAAATTCATCTTAAAGTTTACAAACCTTAGCAAATATTTATAGTCCCTAATATGCAAACTATAAAATGCTTTGGGATATTTTTATAAAAATACTCTGGTTGCTAATGATTTTATATAGTAAATGATTTTTAAGGTAAAATATTTTTATAATATAAAATTTGGGCTAATTATTTTATGAAAATTTGGAAATTCACTATTTTTTTTTAACATGGAAAATTAGCCCACCTGCAAATATTAGCCCCTAAAATTTTCCATTTTCATGGAGAACCATAGGGAATACATGAGAGATGAGGGCACATGCAAGCCATTGAAGACATGAATCTCAAGAAGATTCTAGGAATACTGTTAGAGAATATGTTAACAAATATTTCAAAGAATATTCTTTATGAAGAATCTTTGAGGAATCTTTAAGATTCCCTTGGGGAAGAATTTTGAAGGTGTCATAAATATGTCGCGTTTATACTCATTTTTCTTAGTTTTTCACAAGGAATGTGATGATAAGATCAGTTTTTTCATCTGAGAAGCCAAATTTGAGTCAGCTCACAGAACAAAATCTTTGAAGAATCTTTGAGATTCCCAGGGAGCCCAAATTTGACCAATTTAGAAAGGGGTCAAGTTTACAGTCATATTTCACGACTTTTTCGCTAGGAATTCAACCAGAAAGTTTGTTATTCATCATAGGTGTGCATTTTCAAGCCATCCCTAGAAGTGGAGGTATATGATGCATTGATGCCATGTCTTCTTTTGATTTTTGATGAGATGATGATTTGTTGTTGAGATATTTGTTTTCCACTTTGTTGGAGGATCCTTGTTTGCCACTTCATGTGAGAGTTTGATATTTTGTCATGCTGCAGGAGAGATTTTATGAGTGAGAGTTCTTATAGGAGAACATCTCGTGGAGAGACATGCCACTCTATTTAAGGGAGTTCTTCCTTATATGTTGGGTATACGACCAAAGTCCCACATTGACTAGAAGTGGGGAGGATCATGGGTATATAAGGATGGACAAATATCTCCATTGGTATGAGGCCTTTTGGGGTAAGTCCAAAAGCAAATCCATGAGGGCTTAGGCTCAAAGTGGACAATATCATACCATTGTGGAGATATGTGGTGTCCAGAGTCCTTACATTATATTGACAAAGGATACATCATGTACTCATCAACATCTTGCAATAATTAATGAAGCAGACTCCCCACTCTTGACATCGGGCCCGAATATGTAGTCCACGGTGGACAAACTCCAATATCAAGTTGTGTGTGTTCTTTGATTTGATGGTTGTGTTTATGTTTCCTCTTATTTAAAGTATTCACATGTGGTTTTTCATACTCTTTAACATGCAATTTTGCTAACATCACAGAAGTAAAACACCTTGGTTAATTTTGGTAGTTGAGAGAATCTGGATTAAGTTTGGTATCAGAACAGTCTTCTTGTTGATGTGAATTATGAGTGTGAATGATAACTAGAGATTAAACTTGTGATAAGAAAGAAAACAGAGGATCACAAATATCTCTATGAGGCCTTCTCCAGGATGACAAGCATGGTAAATATAATGTATGTAGGTTATGAGGAGAAAATGGAAAAAGAGGAACATGAGAAAGAGAGAGCAGAGGATAATGCTCCATATCCATCTGTGACTGAATATTCTACTTCTTCTCATCATTCAAATGAAGATATTAGTTAAATCCTTTAAGCAAAGAATGTTGAATTAAGGAGACTTGTACATGAAGAACAAGAGGAGAACCAGAGATTGCAACTTTAGTTATAAGCCACAAAAGAGGCCTTAGAAAAGTTGAAGCGCAACAAAAGCTTAGCAATGCCATGATTGCCTAATTCAAAATCAACAATTGAGGTAAAAAAATGTTGGTAGTTCTTCAGTTTCATTTTCACATGATGTTATTTTTGTTGGAAGCATTGAGTTACCCATTTTACGAACTAACATAGGACTCCTTACCAAAATGAGCTATAAAGGAGGAGGACTTGGTGTTAATGGCCAAGGAATGACTCAACCATTGGAAGTTGTACAAAGGCCTCGATTTGTAGGATTGGGGTATATTGAAGGAGAGTGCTCGAAGGCAGCAGAAGCATCCAAGCCATTGAAGAAAAAGGATGTTGAAAGTACATCAAAATCTTCCTGTGACAAT
This sequence comes from Pinus taeda, assembly GCA_000404065.3. Classification (NCBI taxonomy): domain Eukaryota; kingdom Viridiplantae; phylum Streptophyta; class Pinopsida; order Pinales; family Pinaceae; genus Pinus; species Pinus taeda. The sequence goes on from APFE030108279.1 coordinate 79,176, forward strand.
GAGCATTGCAAGAGAAAAGTTAAGGGAAGCTGTCATCACCAGGCTTGCACTAGAAACAACCAAGCAAGGTATAAGAGGTCTCATTATGCTAATGTTCCTTTTTATTATCGGAATATTGTTAATGTTAAACAAAATTTGTGGCATAAAAGGCCATGTACTTTTTGTGGCTTGTATAACCATGTGGTTGCCAAGTTCTGGAAGAAAATGGTAACAAGGAAAAAGATAAGACATATAAACCCTTCTCCACATCAGGGTAGGAATAAGGTCAAGAAGGACTAGAGGAAGAAGAATTTTGTAGCCATTGTAACAAGAATGGGCATCAAAGAGCTACATGTTTGGAGCTCCATCCAAAGCAATGACCGAAGGACCAAAAATAACCTGAAAAGGAACCAGCTGGTGAAGTTGTATGAGAAGAGAATCAACTCTAGAATGATGACCCATTCACTTTTTTATCGACAACAGGAGCCAAAAGAACCTCATTTCAGTAGAGGCCATGAAGCAGTTGGGCCTACCAACTATAACACATCTGCAGTCATACACCATCGAGTGTCTTCACCAAGGAAGAGATCTTTGTGTCAACCAATAGTGTCACCTTCCCTACATCATCAAGCCCTTCATGGATGAGGTAACGTGTGATGTTTCTCCTCTTGAAGTTTGTGACGTATTATTAGGACAGCCATACTTATGGAAGCGCCATGCTGTATATGAGTCTATACCTTTATTTGTTATTCTTTCTTTGACCACTAAGTTATAGATGATACCAGAGGTAGCCCTACCTATCGCTATCTCTTTGATCTCTGCTAAGAAATGCAATAAGGTCATCTCCTAGACTGGGAAATTTGTTTTCTTTTTTATTCACTCTCAAAGTAAGGGGAAGGTTATAGCCACGTCCATGCCCCCTAGGAAGGGTTCCTCCAAGCAGCAGAAGTAGGTTGATGCAGTCGTGGAAGAACACAAGGACATCTTCTCCTCACCTACAGGGGTGCCCTTGCATTGTCAGGTCAAGCATTTAATCGATTTGACTCCCATAGCAACTTTGCCCAACGGGCCGATATATCACTGCTCCATTCTGTAAAATGAAGAGATCAAGCAGCAAATCCAAGAGTTGCTACAAAAAGGGCACATCTGACCAAGTTCCTCACCTTCTGGGAACCCAATTGTACTGGTACAGAAGAAGGACAAAACTTGGAGGCTCTGTGTTGATTATTAGTCATTAAACAAAACCAATGTTAGGAACAAGTATCCAATCCCACAGAATGATGACTTGCTAGACCAACTCAAGGGGGCCAAGTATTTCAACAAGATTGATCTAAAGTCTGGTTATCACCAAGTTCCAATAGAGCCCACAAAAGTATGGAAGAGTACCTTTAAATCCAAGGAAGGCCTTTTTGAATGGTTGGTTATGCCCTTCGGGTTGACAAATGCCCTGCTACTTTTATGAGGCTAATGGATGACATCTTTCGGTGCTTCACTAAATCGTTCATGGTGGTTTATCTGTACGACATCCTCATTGTCAACAAGAGTTGGGAAGAACACTTGCAACACATTCAACAGGTTCTTCAAACCCTTCGGTAGCCCAAATTGTGTGCCAACTTGGAGAAATGCACCTTTGGAATCATTCAAGTCCAATACTTGGGGTACATCATAGATGAGCGTGTTGTGCATGTGGACCCAACCAAGATCCAGTTCATTTAGGATTGGCTAGCCCCGACCACTCTAACGAAGCTTCGCAGCTTTTTAGGCCTTGCAAAATTTTGTTGGAGGTTCATCTTGGGATTCTCCCATATCACTTGGCCTTTAAGTAAGATTACTAAGGGTGAGGCGAAAGTAATTTTTTCCTGGTCGAATTCCCAATAGAAGGCATTTGTTGAGTTGAAGGGCCACCTCTTCTCTGTGCTGGTACTCACACTATGTTATGGGTGCAGTCCTCACCCAGCATGGGCATCTGGTGGCCTATCATAGTGAGACATTTTCTGATACAATTTGGAAGTACCCCACCTATGATAAGGAAATGTATTCCATCAAGCACGCTTGTCGATAGTGGAATCACTAAATTCTGGGGAAGGAGACGGTCATCCATACCAATCACCAACCTCTTCAGTTTATACAAACACAGGGGAAGTTGCAAAATGATCGCCATTAGAAGTGGTCTACATATCTACAAAAATTCCACTTGAACATTAAATACAAAAAGGGTAGCACCAATCATGTTGTAGACTACCTCAGTGGTCCCCCAGTTGTAGCACTGACTACTGTTCTCAACTCTTGTGGTCACGAGACCTCTAGATGGCCGCAAATATACAAAAATGATCCAGATTTTTCCTCCACATATCAAATGCTAGTATATGGGAGAAAGTTCTTGATTTCCACCTCCAGGATGCATTATTATGCTAGCTAGGCCACATTTGTGTTCCTTCAAGCAAGCGTGCCAAACTAATTTGGGAGGCACACTATAGTCGAACGGTAGGACACTTTGGGGTGGAGAAAATGTGTTTGTACTAAAAAAGTACTTTTATTGGCCCAAACTCTGACTGGATGTTGGGAAATATATCATATCCTACACTGCCTATGTCATTGCCAAGCCATCCATTAAGAAGCAAAGCCTATATAATCCTCTGCCTACTCCCAGTCAGTCATGGGAATCCATCTCCATGGGCTATATGTCTAGCCTCCCTTCTACCAAACATGGTAATGAATGTGTATTTGTGGTCATGGACATATTTTCTAAGATGGCTATATTGGTAGCCTGTAAGAAGAGTATCATAGCAGATGACACTTCCAAACTTTTCTTTGAATGATTATGGGTAGATTTTGGGATCCCGAAGACCATTATATCATATCAAGATAGTGGGTTCCTGAGGACATGTTGGTCAAGCCTCTCGACACTATTGGACATGAAGCTCACCAAGTCGACTACCTTCCATCCCTAGACTGAAGGATAGACGAAGGTCATCAACAGGATGATAGTGCACATACTCCGCATGTAAAACTCCAAGCATCCTCGAACCTAGGATGAGAGTCTTCCATTTGTGTAGCATGGTTATAATAGAACTCTCCATAGCTTGACTAGTCGTAGTCCCTTTCAAGTGGGTCTAGGATTTCAACTGTTGTGTCTGATTGATGTTGCCATGCCTCGGACGAATACACAGATAAAGTCCACACATGTATTGTCCGAGGCAGATAAAGAGACCATATTTATTGAACACATCCAACACATCCTCCAACAGGTTCATGACGTCATGGAGAAGTCAAATGCCAAGTACAAGTAGCAACATGATCAACATTAGGTGCCACACACGTTTCATTTGGGTGACAAAGTTTGGTTGCATTTGTAGAAGGAATGCCTTACCGGAGCCCATCGAAAGCTCAAACCACTCCAATATGGTCCTTACACCATTACCAATGTTGTGGGAAATAATTCTTTTGAGCTTAGTATTCCCCCATTCCTTTTTCTTCATCCAGTGTTTAATGTGGACCGCCTTCGACCATACTTCCCACCATTACTGGACACATCAGACATTGCAAAACAACTCACACCAATAGAGTTAAATCTAGACTTCATGGAATAGGCCACAATTGATTGGATTATGGACACATAAGTCAAGAACACTCGCCAGCAGAAGATCCAACTATATCAGGTTGTCAAAGTTGGCCAACTCTTGCACCAAGGCAAGTGGCTCACCAACGATCAGGTTTAATAGAAATTTCCTCACCATGTGGAGGCTTTGCACGCAATGGGGACCATTACTTCCTAAGTGGGGAGGATTGATCTAGGTGGATATTGGTGGCCACCCACCTATTCCACCTAGACCTCCAATCGATTTCAATTATTTCCTTGTTTATTTCAACATTTACTATTTTTAGTAGTTTTTCAGGTCCTGAACTTCCAGAGTAGTTTTGACCCCATAAACGACATTTTTTTAGGTCAGTTGTAGGTCTCTAGCCATAGTCAGTGGCCTACAACAAAACCTATAGTACTCAGAGAGACTTTTATAACAACATATCGTATGTGCCAAATGAAGATAATATGACCAAGTTATGACCTCGAGAAGTTGGTTACCCAACTAATCCCAATGGGGCCCATAAATGCTTGGCGTTTCATCTCATGGGGTTAGGGTTTTGGTTGTTTATGGTTTCCTCATGCTTTTCAGTAATAAAGAGGCCCTGGAGCCTCATTGTAACATAGTTAAGAGGCATGTAGCCACCACATCGCTTCTTAGAGATAAGCTACCATTGCCTGAGCTAGTCTTATTTCCATTATGTTTGTAAGCATATTTCAATATTTGATATTAATGAAATGAAGTGTTATTTTCTATCGCATCTTTGTATTTATGGTTATATCTATAACTTTTTGCATTCCTGTTTAAATTTGGATCACATAGGGTCAGGAGGCATAAGGTTAAATGCCTAGATTCTTGGGCGGTTGTGAAAGAGGCCACCAAGGACATTGATGGTCGTGGGGAGTTGTTCAACATCCCTTTGAATATCTTGTGCTAGACATAAAGGTTTGATCCCGCTGAAATATTTTAGTAGTGCTCATGTAGCCCTTTCATGTATGATAGATTAATTGGAGCTTGGGGCAAATTCCCCAACCATGACCATGTTGCAATTTATTTTGCTAAGCATTTATATGCAGAGTTTTTGTTACATATGAGGTTGGATTACACTAATATCGGATCTCATTTTTATGGTACCAACATGGGACGTACCTATGAGTGTGGGGGGGATCGTAGGGACCCTGGGCATGTACCACCACCTCCAAAATTCTTGTAACTACCATCTCGGAGCTTAGTATTACCGAGAGAACTAAAGGAGTTGTTGCAGCTCATTGGTGAGACTGGGATACTATTGCATACACCATATGGGCATCATTGGCTAGTGCGTGTATTGTATTGGATGGAGAGATTAGGAGACCACCACCACTACCTCATGACCCACCAGTTCCCTTATATGATGATGGATTTCTCGTGAGTTCACCAGTTTTTGACACATGCATGTATGTATCCTGATGCCATTCATGAGACTTGGAGGGTGCATGGCCTGTGTGACACAGACCAAGTACATATATATACAGAAATTTTGACTCTTATTATCAAATTATGCATAATTATTTATAGTAAAATTTCTAGTTCGTAGTATATTGCATAGTTTATATTAATAGGTTATGATAACATGTAGAAATGTCCTAGCTACATGGATGAGCTTACAAGGTCATCCGAGGGGGCAGTTGATTAGCTAGGGCATCCTTGACCATAACACATTTCCATGGATTCTCCTCCACCTCCATCGAGTCCACCTTGTATGTTCACTAATGTAGAGGAGATTCAATATGTACAACCACATGGACCAATAGTTGAGGTAAACTTATTTATTGCTAAGATTTCAACATTTTATTTTTTTAAGTTACATAAATATGCTAATTAATTTGTAGACTAATTACAATTTGTCATTTCCATTGCGTACACAGGCCCATATGCAGAGTGTTGTTGACGCCACTATTATGTGGATACATGAGTGGGATGTTGGGTTTAGAGGCACTGATGATGCAGGTCCATCGATGAAGGCCCCAATCATCGAGCCACAAGAAGACAAGCACCAAACCCAGATTCATGATTAGACCCCCATCCTATCGAACTTGCATTGGAATTGACTAAGGTTAGTAGATTCATGAATATATGTAATTAAAAATGTGGTTCGATACAATTTATTTCCATATTGTTTATTTTTTACAAATAATGGTCTAATTAGTTTGAATTTGAATGTGTTATATTGCAATACCATGTTGTGGACACTTATCTTGCATGCAGAACTCACATAGGAGTTTTGGTGGTACTTAGAGTGTCATAGATTGTATATTTTCAGGTTCATTTCATATGGCATATTCACATGTGTGATACAAATTTTGTATATTTTCATACATGGACAATTTATGGATGTACATCATGGACATTATTTTAGTTTATGGATTCTTATTCTTTCAGTATATGGATGTTCACGTGATATTTGTAATTTGTATATATTTTCATATAGATAGTTTATTGATACATGTATTTAGTATTTCAGTTTATGGATTTGTATTAATCTTGTTTACGGATGCTCATTAATTTCTGAAGTTTAAAAGGGTCTGCTAAAATTATTTCGTTAATTTAAATTTTTCTATATACTATAACTTTTATTAGTAAAATATATGTTCAGTTTTGATTTCCAGTTTCGTAGACTAAGAAAATAAGTATAATCTTAAAATTTATGATGCAAGTCACTTTGATACTTAAAATGAACTAAAATATATCATGTATTGATTTAATATTGAACATGGAAATAATTCCAATCATGCTTCATATAGTCTTATAGAAAGTGTCTTTTAGAACAATCAACATGTATGTTATTACAATTCAATTTTAAAATAAATTATTTGAACTGTAAAGTCATTTGTATTATCATATATATATAAAATATATGTTTAGTTCTGATTTCCAGTTTCATAGACTAAGAAAATAAGTATAATCTTAAAATTTATGGTGCAAGTCACTTGGATACTTAAAATGAACTAAAATATATCATGTATTGATTTAATATTGAACATGGAAATAATTCCAATCATGCTTCATATTGGCTTGTAGAAAGTGTCTTTTAGTGCAATCAGCATGTATGTTATTACAATTCAATTTTAAAATAAATTATCTGAACTGTAAAATCATTTGTATTATC
>APFE030108281.1:0-22686 GCA_000404065.3 Pinus taeda
CATACACCTTCCCCTATCCTTCATGTACCTTATCAAACACTTCCCATCTCTTAGATCCGCCAAATTCCTCATTTTTGCACAAACCCTAGTTTCTAGCTACAACTGGCAATTTTCTAGGTTTGGCCTGTGATTTGCCCTTTTGGACCCCTTCCCCTCACTCAATCTCTGAGATTCCACTTTCCCCTGCTTCCTAACATCCCTCCCCACTCCCAAAAATTTCCCAAAGAATTTAGAAGCCCCCTATCCCCTTCATTTCACTTCATTTCGACAAAATTCCTTGTTTCACACATCGGGGAAAGTTTCACTCAAATGATGTTTCAGAGCAGTCAAAGATGAATTTTGGAAAACGGAGAGAGGTTTTTGTCCACAACATGCCAAAGAATAAAAACCTCCTTCACTGTTTACACAGGTGTCATGGTTTGAGTGAAATGTCAAGAATTCTGTTGCCTAAGGAGAATCAAAGACACCTCTGAAGTGACCTTGGGAAAATCACGTTTTCTCCTAGCTTGGTTGGCCAAATGATTTGCTTGATGGGTAAAATGATAACTAAACACAACTATATTTCCAATGAGATATCATGAGCTCAATTTGGGGTTGAGGAAGGCATTCAAAATTTGACTGCAACAGCACTCTTCCTTCAGGCAGCCTCATTTGGCACTTTTTGACCAGTCTTGGGAGGTTTGATTTTTTACAGTTCAAATCAACTTCAAATTGAAAACTTCTAGTTGGGTTGGAAAGTAAACTCAAAGACCTTTCCAAAGAGCTATCGTGAGCTCAATTCCGACACCGGGAAGGCCTCCAAACAGAGCTGCCAATGTGCGCGACCCGTTGAGAGGTGCGGGACCCGTCAGAGGCTCTCCCACAGTGCAAAAATACAACATGCGCGACCCGTTGGGAGGTGCGGGACCCGTTGAGCTGTATCTTTGCAAACTCAAAAAAAAATTTCTCAAACTCCCTCCAAATCATCAAATTGCTTGAGGTAGGTTCTCCAAACTTGAAAATGGTTGTTGGTTATGTTTAAAGGACATCATGAATGGGTTTAAAGATCAAATTGTGCAAGAGGAAGAGGCTCTATATGGCTGCAACGTGTGATGATTAAAATGTGCTAGGGATTATTGTTGTTCATGTTTTCTCCTTTGTAATTATTTCCCTCTTTCCCCTTTTCCCTTCCCTTGTATTTCCATGTAATTTCCCTTTGTTAAATTGTAAAATAAATACAAACCCTACCCCGCTCCCTAAACACTAAAACTCAAACCCCAACCCTACCTCTCCATATGCCCATGTAAACACATGAATTTGATGATGCATGTGCAGTGATGTTTGCAATGTATTTCTTAAATTCCCTGTTATTCATATATTCCCAATTCCTGGTGCAAAAGGTCACTCCCCTAACATTTCCCTCATGTTCTTGTCCCCTTGAAACAACATAGAGTTCAGCACTTTCTGCAGGCAGCGAAAGCAGTTCAGTTTGTCCACTTTGCTCCTAAACCATGTCAGAAACCGAAACTTATGAGCAAAATGATGACCATGAGAAAAATGATGACCATTCATCATCTACAGAGGTTGAGGTACAAAGGAGAAAAATCACTATCACTATTGGGCAAGGATGCATGTCTGCAAGGCTAAAATGAAAGTTTTTCAAAGGAGGTTGAGCGAAGCACTAAAACGACGGAAAAGGCCCGATCCACTCCAAATTTTGGCCAAAGCTTCTTTGACTGATCATGGCACTCACTAGCATCAGTTACAGCACAAATCCCAAAAATGTTTGAGAATTTTGGGTAATTTTGGAATTTTTTGGAAATTTACAGGTTTTGGCTTCTCAACGGGTCTCACCCCCGGTGAGACCCTTTGTCCCGGCAACTCCATTTTACAAAAACTCAGTATTTCTGGATTTTTCATGAAACGTTACACTTGCTTATCCATTATTAAGAAATTTCATCAAGTTTTGGGCCTCCAAAAGGTCAAAATACATGAAAAGTTTGACTTTCTGCCCCTTTTCTGAGTTGCAGAAGCAGTCCTGGGAGAATTGAGTTTTGACTAAGCAAATGACCTCCAAATTCAAAAATTCTAGTTGCGTTGGAAATTAGACTCACATACCTTTCCAACGAGCTATCCTTTACCCAATTCTGATGCCGGGAAGGCCTCCAAACAGAGCTCCAAAGTGTGAGAACCGTTGAGAAAAGGTGTGCGACCCGTTGAGGAAATTTTGCCAGATTTGACCAGTTCAGCCCAGAAAACGCAGTTTGGCTCCAGTTGACTTTTTTTGGGTGTAAAATGATTATCTTTGATGTAATTATGCAAATCTAAGACCTTTTACTCTTTTTTAAACTTCTAGAAATCATTCATGTAAGGGTAAATTGGATGATGAACTGTTTCCAAGTTATAGAGGCAGTGTTTTTGACGTGCCTATTTCCTAGTGCTTAGTTTAGAGTTGTTCAAACTGCTCCTGGAAGATGAGCTACCCTAGAGGCAGGGACAGGTGTTAGTTGCCTCTTTATGTATTTCTCAATCATTTTAGAGGTTGAAGGTTGACTCTTGGGCGACAGTAGCTCATTGTTTAATCTCTTGTATCTCTGCAATTTTTGGCAAGGAAGACCAGGGTTTTGCAGTCATCTTTGGTATTCTTTGTGGACTCTGTGTTGATGTGTGTTTCTTCAGTCATTGTAAGCTTTGTTATGTGTTTCATTTTCTTCTATACTTCTGCATATTAAACAAATGAAGTGATAAAGTAAGAATTCATGCTTGTCATGCTTGCTTTTAAGTTTGTTTAATTTTGATGTTTTCTACTGTTTAAAGAGAATTCAAATTCATTGTTTGCTCTCTTTAGCCTTCTCTCTTTCATTCCTGACCATTCACTTCAGTCAAAGACATCAGCACGGCCTCCTACCTCGCCCCAAAGACTCCCCTGCAGAAACTGTGTCCCATCCCCACAGCCAAATTTGCCCTCTCCTCAACTTGCCACCAAAAACCCAAAAATCCCAAAATCAAATTCTTTTATCAGTTTACTAGCCTAATATCAGTGTTAGGTCATCTCCCTAATTGAAGATTTTCCGAGAGAGACCGGAGAGAGCCTTCTCCTGCCCCGTAGGGCTAGCTATGAGGTTGAATGGTTTGATGTAGCTTTGAGATTTGCCTTTCTCAGCCTGAGGTGAAATTTCAAATGCTAACAGAGATCACCTAGATCGATAGATGCATGTGAGCCTTCAATTGAAGCCGTAGCTATAGATTTTTCTCCAAAAATCAATCAATCAAATTGGTTTGTATTTGCACCAGGATTACCATTGATGGGACTTGAATTCACTTGTCCTGAGTTTAAAACATTCATATTACATGTATTTGCACCAGGATTACCATTGATGGGACTTGAATTCACTTGCCTGAGTTTAAAACATTCATATTAGATGTATTTGCACCAGGATTACCATTGATGGGACTTGAATTCACTTATCCTGAGTTTAAAACATTCATATTACATCATAACAGAAGACGACCATCGAGAAGAAACAATGAATTTGTGGTTTAATTCATGTCATTGTAATGTGCACATTAAAAATATATTTGCATAAATTGAATGGATGTGCAAAATTAAACATACTAGAGTTGAACCATGGCTTCAAATTTGAATGCATTCAGTAAAACAAAAATACCAAAACAGACACATGGCTTCAAATATGAATGCATTCGGTACATACTCATAAAATTCTCCAAGCGAAGGACGGACGGACCCCTATAGTTTACATGGTGGTGATTTTTGTAACCATAATATGAATAGAAATGTCAATTTATTGAAACGATTGTGAGAATGAAACGCTCAGGTCCAAGTGTCACCAACACACAGATGAAATTAGACTTGATAGGTGATGGAGGAGATTAGAATAAACCAAACGAAATCAATAAATTTTTGAACTTTCCCTTCTTTCCCCAATTCTTCTCGATTTTGCAGGTGGATGTAGTGCCAATTTCATACAATGCGAATTTCAAGAAACACCTTCAGATTTGTCCCGGTAGTCTTTGGCATCCATTCATGGTTTTGTTGCACGCTCCCAAAATGCAGTTTCTTTTTAAAAACGGTTGATGCCCACTTGTACTTGATTGTTTAAAGTTGAAATTCTAAAAAGGTTAATGCACTAATCCTCATGAGGGTTGTTGGTGTGCTAAATCTCATGCATTTTTTTTTCAGAGAGAAAAATCATCATAGCTTATATTAAGAGAATATAATGATCTGAAATACATAAAGATGATGAGAAAACAGATTTTCCAAGTTAAACCAAGTTGTACCAGGTACTCTAAATAACTAGATACCAGGTACCAAAATATAATATCGTATCAGTCCAAAAACTTTCAGATTTGTTTGAGACCGATCAGCCTAAAAAACAGGTTCATAAACTGAAAAAATTACAAAATTGAACACATACAAAAGCAAGCATTCAAACTTCCCCGATTGGAGACACATTATTTGAAAACCAAGATCCTGAATCAGCCATCTTTTGACTGTAAAAGGCCTTATTCAAAAAAGTCTTGACTTGCTATAATACGTACCAGAATTGAGTTCAAAGGCGCCTTTGAGTCTTGAAAAATATTAGCATTCCTTCATTTCCACAAGAACCAACAGAAAAAGATAAACAAAGTTCGTCGGGATAAACTCTGCTCGCTCCACCATTTAAAGCCATCCTGAACAGAGGAAAAGATCAGGTAAGGAAAACCAAAAGACAAAGAAAGTTCATACCAGATACGGAGAGGTGAAGCACATTGGAAGAACATATGTAAATTTATCTTTGCCGCATTTTGGCACATGGCGCATCTGCCCGGACCATGCCAACTTTTCTTTTGAAGGACTTCCCAAGTTAGGTTCCTGTTTCTGAAGACCAGCCACGAGAATAAAATCATTTTAAGAGGGCATGCAACATTCCATAGTTGAGGAGGAAAGAGCAGACTAGAACTACACGAGTGGGCTGAAAACGTTGAAGCATATTCTTTACTCGAATAGGCAGCGAATTTTTCGGAGGAGCCCAGACTAGTACATCCCTGGAGCCCGAACGATGAATGCCCACGCTGTTTAGACTCTATATTACATAGTTCCAAAGAGGACGCATGGAAAAAGGCAAATGTAAGTCCTCCCCATCCTTCCATACAAGAGAAGAGTGAGACCATGATTTAATCAGCCTGTCCCATGTGAAAATACCCTTTGCATGAAAGAAAGAGACCAAACGAGGAGAGAAGGAGGAGTCCAAACCGTTAACTATAGAGTCAAAACCAATGAGAATGCTTGAGCCCGAGTATAATTTCCATCGTAAATTTTCCAAGGAAAAAAGTTGTATTTTCCTGAAACTTAACCAGATAGAAGACCCTTTTTTAGTGCCCATGGAATTCCTTCTGAACCAGAACTCCAAACTCCTGCCTTTTAAATATTTCCTATTGATAACTTTGCTCCACAGACCGTCGCCAAAAATACCTCTGTGTAGGGACTTACAAAGAAGGGCTCTCCTGAAAATGCGCATATCTAAAAGACCCCAGCCCCCCGCCTTCTTCGGCTTAGATATAGAATCCATCTTAACTAAATGAATCTTATTCTGAAAAGCTTTTCCTCCCCAGAGAAAATTGGCAGCCAAGGAGCTCATTTTTTTGATGATAGTAGCAGGAAGGAAATAGAGGTGGGCCCAGAAAACAACCAATTGAGATAGAACTGCCTGCACTAAAATAAATCTGCCAGCTAAGGAAAGAAATCTTGACTCCCAACCAGATATTTTTTTGTAGAAGCGTTCAAGTAACCATTGCCAATCCTGTTTGGAATTACCTTTTGCCTTCAAGTTGAAACCCAAGTATTTGAACCCTTCCTTGATCGAAACCGGGTTGATGCTGATCAGATCAGCGATCCAATGAACAGTATCCATATTTGACTCATTGTGATACAGCGAAGATTTGTTCTTGTTGATAACCAATCTAGATGCTCTCTGAAACTTTTCGAGGATTTCATTTAGGCAGTACCAAGTTGCCCTGCAGAGCATGGCAAAAATGAGGACGTCGTCAACAAAGAGATTGTGTGAGAGGAAAGTGTCCTTACAGATCCTGATCGACCGACATCTTCTTTCTGCAACTGCTTTGTTGATCTGAAGGCTGAGAGAGTTCATAACCAGGATGAAGAGCAGAGGGGAGAGGGGACAACCCTGTCGAAGTCCTCTCTCCGCTAGGAAAAAAATGATGGAATTCCATTTATAATGACTGAATATCAAACGTTTTCCATGCACAACATCATCCAATTGATACCTTGGATTCTTAGCCCAATTTTTGCCAGTAAGATTCTTAAGAAGCCCCAATCAACGCAATCATACGCTTTTTTCAAATTAATCTTTAGGATAGCTGCATCGATATTGTTTGACAACATTGAGAACAAACATTCCTGAGTCATGGCCACAGCATCCAATATGTTCCAGTCTTTTAAAAAAGTGTGTCGATCCCTTGTTATAAAGGAATTTAGAACTGGCTTCATCCTTTCAACTATAATTTTTGAAATGATTTTAAACAAAATATTACATAAAGAAATAGGCATGTAGTCGTGAAAAGAGTCTGATCGTTCCTTTTTTGGAATAAGAGCAATTAGCGTGGAAGATAATGCACTGTGGATACTACCTGACATACGGGAGGCCTCCACCATCCTTAGCAAATCCGCTTTGAAAATATCATAGAAGTGAGAGAAAAATTCGATTGACCAGCCATCTGGCCCGGGACTTTTATCCTTTTTGAAAGCTTTGATAACAACTTGGAGTTCCTCATCCGTTACCGGCTTAAAAAAGTTATCATTTGATGCCTCGTCAAACATTTATGGCGTCAAATCCACTGCCCAGAGGATATCATTAATGTTACCCCGCTGCCTTCTATATTGATTCTGAAAGAAACTTGTTGCTTCCGCGGAAATTTCTTGCTGAGAGTAGAGGAAATCTCCTTTACCATCTTCGATCCTCCAGATAGAGTTTTTTCCTCTTCTAGCATTTGCAAAATTGTGAAAATACTTCGAGTTCCGGTCCCCTTCCTTGAGCCATATGGCTCTGCTCTTGAGCCTCCATGTGGCCTCTTCCTTTAGCAGCATCATTTGTTTCTTTTTTTCCAATTTTCTAATATGACTTTTTTGCTCTAAAGTCAGGAAATCCGGATTTGTTGAGTTGATAAAAATGTCCAATTCATTTTGGATGTCTTTCAGATCCTGTTTATCCTTCTTTTTCTTTTGGACTTGCCAGTCCTTTGCTACTGCCCTCAGACTTTGAATCTTTTCCCGAAATGTCGTGAGAGGGGTCATTTCAGATTCTTGAAGTTCCTTCCATTTTTTTAATATATTTTCATTAAAGGACCGATCTTCTAAAAAAATCCTGTTGAATTTAAATGAATAACCAAGCCTGTAATCCTTACCACGCCATTCCAAGAAAATAGGGCTATGATCAGATGTGAAATCATTCCCAATAAACGAAGCCGACATTCCCCATTTCCCAATGATGCTTGCATGAATGATAAAATGATCGATCCTCTTTGCAATGTAGGCTTGCCCCGTCCTACTGTTATCCCAAGTAGGCTTCATTTTATCAGGCATGATATCCACTAAGTTCCTATTTAGAAGTCTGTCAGCCAGAGGATCTATTTTCCTGCAATTACCCCAGCACTCATCAGATCTTAAAGTCACATTTAAATCGCCAGCTATCATCAACGATTCAATCTCAAGAATTTCCGAGGCAAATAGCCTTTCCCAGAAAGGGAGTCTATTCCTGTAAGGAGCGTAAACATTCAGAATGTTGAAAACTAGAGCATGACCCCTGATTGATGCCGAGTTTAGAATTCCAGCGTAGCATTTAAAAGCTTTAGCCTTTATCCAGACTGGATCCCACAGAACTACCAGACCTCCAGACTGACCATTTGCCTCAGTGGAAACTATAAACCAAGTCGGAAACATTCTTCTAAAGAAAACTATAGATGCCTTACTTGGGTGCATGGTTTCCTGGATAAAGATAATTTTAGGATGAGCTGAAAGGAAAATTTCTTTTAGCGCCATAAATTTTGGGGATGCGCCCAAACCCCTGATATTCATTGAGACCATGAAGGTCATTTGGAGGACTCTCCAGCCATACATGCTCTAAGAGGCTGTGATTCTGAGGATACCAAAATTGGAACTTCAACAAGGGATAAATTTCTAACTCCAAACTCAGAAGCAATAGATCTTCCTCTAAAGTGACGACTACCACCCCTTTGTTTCTTTCTGACCATAATGTTCTTTGCAGAATTTGGGCTGATAGATGGATAGGATGGGAGAGATGGTTTATGGATAGTTGAAGGTTCAAGTACCGAAGAGTTTCTATAAAGCAAGAGATCTATATCACTATCAAATTTATTGACCGGCGACTCAGCAGGGGAGTTGAAAGGGGAAGGCGAAAGAAGAGGGTCATTCCCTTTCAGCAAACCAGAAGGAGGTTTAACAGGAGTAGGAGATGAAGAGGAGATTTGGATTGGATGAGAGCCTACGACAAAATCCCCATGATTCATAGCAGGAGGAGAGGGAACTGATTTTTCCTCGATAGGCTCAGGAATAGGGGGACATCCAAAGGCTGGCGAGAAGAGAGCATCAGGATGATCTTGAGAAATTTGTAGAGAGTAGAGGGGATCAGGATCCTGATGATTTAAAGGACTCTCAGGAATACTTACATTTTCAGAGGAACGATCAGATTCAGATTTTCTACCCTGTTTGAAAAGAAATTTCTTGGTCCTGCGATTAAAATGGAGACTGCAATTTTTGATGAGATGGCCGGTTTTATGACACAAAGAACATCTGAATGGTATGCCCCAAAAATCAAGCTTTGGCTGATTTTGAAGCCATCCCAGAAAATCTCGATATGATCCGGATAATCTCCTTTATAAGGTTTTTCTATCAGAATCCACGCGATCCTTTTATCTTTCTCGCCTCTACACCAGGGATCCACATAGATGAATTTACCAATAGAATTCCCAATCTTAGAAAGGGTTTCAATCGACCACAACTCCAGAGGAAAATTTGGGAGTTTCACCCAAATCAGGCAATTTGAAGGAGTATTCTTTAGTAGATCAAAGCCCATGTACCATCGAGATAGGGACAGAAAACTTCTACCGAAAACCCATGGTCTGTTTAGAATGGTTTATAAATCTGAAACTTTAAGAAAATGAAAAGAAAACCATTCCTTCATCAAACGAGAAATAATAGGAGTATATCCAATCAGTGGAGACCATTTATCAGTCAACCATTTCCGCATATCCTCCTCACACATTTCCGGGAATTTCCATTTCCCAATCAAAGCCAGCTTTTGCAGGCTGTCAATGCGTTCCTTTAAGACAACACTTTCCAGGGAGATAACCTTTGGAGGAGGGACCGTTTTGACCGGGTTCCTAGATTTTTTAAAGCTTTGTGCATGGTCATGTGACCATCCTTTTCTAGAACGGTCCATGCCCCTTTTCGGAAAGTCTGGATCATGTTCCACATGGGCTTGAATATCCTGTTCATGACAAGCAGGATTAACCATCATATTTTCCACTGTGGCTTGCCAACTATTGCATTTACTGGACTTTGCATGTGCTCTTTCAATCTCAATCGAAGCTTGGATGAGGGCTTCTGTGGCGGATGAGTCAGTCCCATCCGTCATGTTGAATAAGACACGTGCTCGGAAAAAGCTAGAAGACTCCAGAGATTATAAAAAGCAATGATCGTATCTGGAATAATCCAGCCGTAGATCCTTTCTGAAATAAGATGCCTGGATAGAATAACTGTTGGAGAGAGAAAAAAAGAACAACAGTACAAAAAGGATGCCGATCCGTAGATCCTATCAGAGACAGAGGAAAAGTCTAGATAAGGGTAATAAAAGAGCATCAATAGGAGGGACATTGGAACCCGAGAATAGAATTCTCAAGGACGAGGGGATAATTGATATCGGATCCCAATTGAAACTTTCACATGATGTGAGGGATCAGACAAGGATAATTCCAGCCGTCATTTTGGCTTTTGAGAGGATGACAGGATTACTATTCTGAGGAGAGGAGAAAATTTTGTACTTTGATAGATCAGAGGGCTCAGAAATATTAATGAGAGCACTTAAGACATCCGGAAAAATTTTGAAAAACAAAACTTTTGCTAGAAAAAAAGATGTCGGAAATTCTATATTTCGGAATAGTTCTATCAGGATCCAGGAGAGCCGAGTTATAGACAAGGCAGGAAAAAACTATTCGGAAGGCTGGTTCTGACAATCGATACAACAACAATAGATCTGGAAAATACACCACCAACGACTTATACTAACCCGGAAATGTGTACAAGGACTATATATGAATATAGACTCCTTTATCTTGTTAAGGAAAGATTTCAGCATTTTTAGGCCCTTCCAAAACAGGACATCAAACAGACCGAGCTATGTGCTTATAAAGAAAAGAGACTATGCAGAGAAGCTATCGACAGGCAACCATATCCATATTTGAATAAGAGGCCTCATGATCCCAAAGACAGCCAATGCATGATTAATTTTTACCAAAGACAGATAATCAAGACGACCATAAATTACTTCAAAGCCAGGTAACCAAAAACATCCAAAAACCTGAACGAAAACCCGGATACCCCGACCGGGATGCGGAATGGAGCCCAATCACGGAGTGCAGGGTGCCTCAATTTCCGAGAGAAGACTAAAAACTGGTTGGCTGTAGGATGCGGTGATGGTAATCATCTGCTAGGTGGTTGGCTGAGCAGTCGGTCCGCTCGCTGGTCGATGCTCTCCCGTGTTCCGGCGCTCCCTCCTGCTCTCAACTAAATCTCATGCATAGTTTATGGGATCTATATTAAATGTTCTTCTGAGAGTAAATGTGGTTGAATCTCACTCTCCCTCCTCTCCTTTCTCAACTTTTACGCACTGGATATGCATATAAATTGTTGTATTGTGCTTTATTAGTCCCTGCCTCCAGCATGGCAGGGACTATAGCGTTCGATACGGCGTTGACCGTCTATTAATTCACCAGTTGACTCGTTTTTTTTTGGGTTACTTCAATTTTAACCAAAGTTTATTGGGAACAATTTTGCATTATGAAAATTTTAACCAAACTTTTAGATTTAGCCTCTTATTGCAAGCTTCATGTGCCTTTTGGATTGCTGCCTCTTATTACGCCTTATTTTGTTAGGTTTTCACTTAAAATTTTGAACTGTATGTGTGTGTATTGTGCATACAAATCGTTGTTTTATTTTATGCATACAATTTAATTTTGATTTAAATTAAGTAATCTGAACCATAGTTATCAAATTCGGTCGTACCCACCAGAAAAATAAAAAATTCGAGCATTCGATTCGGTTCGTGGTTTAATACGGATACGGATACGGATATCCACGGATTCACGTGGCTACCTCAGATCCATAAGGTGGTATAGTATGGAATATGTTTCGACCCATGAAAATATGGTATAGTACATGTTAATAAAGTTATTTGACTTTTTAGGGATAGGAAATTTTGAAAGTAATTTTTTTTTAAATGGTGTTGATTAATTAAATAATAATTTATGGGTTATAATATTAGCTAGAAATTTGAATAAGGATTAAGTTGTAATATTAATATTTTATATTAAAAATTTAATATTGGTTTGATCATATTAATTATTAATAAATAATTAGTGATTATAAAAATAGAGTTTTTTTATTAATTGTTATAAATATATAATTTAATTTAGTTTATACATGAGTAATAATAATTAAGGATATAAATATATATTTTAAGAAAATGTTTATATACATTTAATATATAACCAGATTCCAAACATATATTTTTTTGTAAATTTGGAATTTATATTGTATAATCTAATGTTGAATTTGTATAAATATTAATTTATAGTAAGGGATTAAGTTGTAATATTAATATTTTATATTAAAAATGAAAATTGGTTTGATCATATTAATTATTAAAAATAATTAGTGATTATAAAATAGAGTTTTTTATTAATGGTTATAAAATATAATTTAATTTAGTTTCATAACATGAGTAATAATAATTAAGGATATAAATATATATTTTAAGAAAATGTTTATATACACTTAATATATAACCAATTCCAAACATATATTTTTATAGTAATTTGGAATTTATATTGTATAATTTAATGTTGAATTTGTACAAATATTAATTTATAGTAGGCATCAATTTATATATGATATAGTTGGATATATAGATGAATACATATTTTTTTATAATTTGCTATTCTAATACAAAACTATGCACTTTGTTCTAAGATATAATTTTATTCTCAACATTTGTCATTAACAATAATTTTTAAGAGGCTTTTGAGGTTTTCAACATTTAAAAAGCTTTTAAAATTTTCAACATGATAATGGTTTATTTCAATTTTTTTAATATTGAAAAAACAATATATAAAATTTATACTTACAATTTTTTCCATATTAAATTTTTAAACAATTTATTTTTTTCCTATCAAATCAAAATCATATTCAAATTTAAATTTAAATTTGGTAACTATGATATGAACTAATAAATTTTCCATATAACTCATATAAATGACATTACTTTTCCAGTGATGTCAAATTCCTTAAGCATGAACCTGTTAGCAAATAAGAAATTCAAACTACTTTGATAACCAAACTCTAACCCTTTTATTCCAGTAAAACTGTGCAATGTATATATTTCACAAAACAAAAAACTATTTAGCCAGCCTTTCATTCAAATTTTTAGGTTTTACCGACCATCGTTTCATCCATGCGTCGGTTTTTCCAAAATAAATTAGATGTATGGTAAAATAAGTTTGAGTGAAAACTTTTTGACATTCTATGTATTGGTTTTTCCAAAATAAATTAGATGTAGGGTAAAATGAGTTCATTTCTAAATGTATTTTTTGACATTCGAAGTATCAGTTTTTCCTTAGATGGAGGGTAAAATAAGTTCATTTCTAAATGTATTTTTTGACATTCCAAGTATCCGTTTTTCCTTAGATGGAGGGTAAAATAAGTTCATTTCTAAATGTATTTTCATTCCAGAATGAGTGAAAACTTTTTGACATGGAAATCAGAAAAATCTATAATGAAATTAACAAAATTACGTCTCGCAAGTTTAGTTTTGACATTAAGTAGTACGACTTTTCAGATGGATGTTTCGGACAATTTTATTTAATCTAATCATGTGATGAATCTTCATAAATATAAATTTGTTATTAATATTTTGAAAATTTATATGGTAGTTATTTAATTATTTAATTTGAATTATATATGATTTTTATTTTAATTTATGAGATTATTTTAATTATATATATAAAGAATGATTGAATTAATTATAAATAGATTTTTTTATTAATTGTTTTTAAAAATTTTATTATTTATATTTGGATAGAATTGGGTTGAGGAATTTCTAGTCTTTAAATTATGAATAGTCAAAATTTGATAATTTGAGAATATTCTTTTTATTACATGATTCCCAATGGATAATATGAAAAAAAATTCAATCATTTTTCAGTTTCTTAGTCAAGAGTTTTTTAGTTTTTTTAGTAGTTCCTAACTTAATAATTATTATGAATTTTTCAATTTCTTAGTCAATAGTTTTTCAGTTTCTTTGTAGTTCCTAGCTTAATAGTTATTATGAAATGTGTCATGCACTAACTTGGTTATCAATACTCTTAAACTTATGTCGTAAGGGGTTTCCCTTAAATGTGTGTGTATGCCCTTCTCAAATATGTTGCAAAAGTTTAATATTCTTGTAGCCATTTTCTGGACTTGATGCTTTGCAATCACTCTATCTTTTACCATTTTAGGACTTACATCGTGTTCATAATTTTTTTGTTTAGGTTTCAAATGATGGGCCCACTTGGGGAGATGATAAGGTACAAGAATTTATATCCATTGTTGGAATGGCAATGTGTTATGAAACCAACTCACAACAAGATAGAAAAGATATATGAATGCCTTAGAAATAAGCCTCTTCGAGGAGGCAACCTTCTTTACATTACACAAATGAACAATTCTTGGATGATACAAATGAAAATACCTCCTTTATTTATATAGGAGTCAAAAGGGTCATCACATAATCAGAGTCGACATAACAATAATAATGTAAGGGCACAATAATAACAATAGTGGGCTTCTATGGGGCACAATAGAACAATATGGGCACTACATGAGTACATAAATATAATAAGTGGGTTGTACTAATAACAATAAGGGGCTACACTAGCAGTATAGGGGCCTAACATGCCCCTCTCCTTCAAAAAGTGTTGTCCGCAACGCTTGAGTAGTTCTTGATGCTTCTGTATAAAATTCTTGTCCTCCCATGTGGAATCTTCAGTGGGTAAGTTCTTCCACTTGATGAGATACTCTAAAATTGATCGATTTCGTAGCTATCGGATTCTTGTTTCTGTGACTGCTCCTGGTTCCAATATGATTTTTCCTTCCTCTTCAAGTTCTGGCAATATTGTTTGAATTGGGATCTTTTTCAACTTTTGAATGAGTGGCCATACTTTTTCGTCCTTCTTCCATTCATCCCTTGCTTCATTTATCCAATTTGGTTGGATAATAGAAATAGCAAAAAACAATGCTTCCACACCCTCATCCTTTCTTGAGAGTGCATCTCCAACAAAACATTTCTTCCCTTTTCTGTAGATGATGTCAAAGTCATAATCCAACATATTTGTGACCCATTTTTTATGTTCTTCGAATGATAATATTTGTCCTAAAATGTATTTAAGACTATCATGATCCATTTTTACCTTGAAGTGTCTTCCCATTGGGTAAGGTCACCATTTCTTAAGTGCATGTAGTATTGCCAACATTTCCTTCTCATAAATAGCTTGCTTGAGATGTAGCAGTAAAAATACCCAATCACCTACATCAAAACATTTTTCACTACAATGTTGATCTACCTGTTGTTTCATTCGATTTTGCACCAACGTGGCGTTATCCTTTAAAAGTTGGAGAACTTGTTGTTGATGCTCAGTGTGATCTTTCACTGTGTGAGCCTTTTTCTTCTTGATATGTCCTTCTATCTTTAGAGTTTTAGGAGTGGTAATTACTTCCAATCCTTTACAAGATATGGTCGGATTCATTTCT
The DNA here is from genome assembly GCA_000404065.3 of Pinus taeda. Taxonomy (NCBI): domain Eukaryota; kingdom Viridiplantae; phylum Streptophyta; class Pinopsida; order Pinales; family Pinaceae; genus Pinus; species Pinus taeda. The sequence continues at coordinate 15,080 of APFE030108281.1, forward strand.
TGATGCTTGATGTGATATTTCACTTCTTGAACATTTTTCTTCATGATATGTCCTTCTATCTTGATAGTTCGAGGAGTGGTAATTCTTGCCAATGCTTTACAAGATATGGTCGGATTCATTTCTCCTTTCTTTGGAGTTGGGTCCTGGCATATATCATCTTCTTTTGATGTTTCTTGATCCTTTTCTTCCTCCTCTTCATACTATATGTAAAATAATTTCTTCTCAGCACACTTATGACCTTTAGTGCATTTGCTATCAAAATTGTAACAAAGCCCTTTTTCTCTTTTTTTCTTACAGTTGTTGTGGTGTAACCCTTGTAGGTTGTGGAAGGCTAGGAGAAACAACACTTCCATCTTTATAGTTGTGAGGGGTATACTTCCTTGTTGCCATAATTTTACTTTCCACTATGTAACAAAGACCTTTTACTCTTTCCAATTTTGTGGTGTTGTTCTAAGGAAGGTTGTTCTCTTTGTATCCTCATAATGTGCTATCATTTCCTCCGTGAAAATTGACCACGTAACAAGTTGTTTATGAGAACAAAGCCATCTATACCATAAAAATTGATCAGGTTCTAAATATGAAGATGCAATACATACCTTTTGTAACAGTGGTACACCATGTAGATCAAAATATTTCTCCATCTGTAGAATCCAATTTACCGGATCCTTGCCATCAAACTTTTGCATCTCGCTTTTCTTGATTTTATGAGCTCGATCTGAAACTACTGTAACTCTATAATTTCGGATCTTCTAGTTTTGAAATCATTACATGCAACAGCCCTTTGCGTCCTCTTTCCAATGCCACCAGTCTGAGCCAAATTGGATTCTCCAAGGAAGAGTTATGCCAAATCTCCCATGATGACATGATTATAGACTAGTTCAGTAGAGAAAACTTGTATGGTGTGCCATGTGTCACTGTTTTGCTGTTTGGATCTAAAAAATGTATACAAGAAACTATAGTATGTCCTCGTTCTGTAACTTCTTACGAGATTTCAATCTAATGCTCAAAACAAAAGTTATGACTATTTTCTCTAGGTCACCTGTTTGGAATGTAATTCGGGGGCTTTCAAAAACCCTAACTTTGTCAGATTATATCTCCAAAACTATAGCGAGACAGGATTTGAAATTCGGAGACAAGGTTTAGACTGATTTTCTCTCAAATGGGTTTTTTTCCTAGCTTCTGAAACTTCGTAGTGAAATAGTTATAGCAAAAATCCCATGATGACTTGTTTGGAGCAGTGAAACCCTAGAATCCACAACTCTGATACCAAATGTTATGAAACCAGCTCACAAAAATATAGAAAAAATAGATGAACACCTTAGAAATAAGACTCTTCAATGGGGCAACCTCCTTTACATTACACAAATGAACAATTCTTGGATGATACAAATGAAAAGACCTCCTTTCTATATATAGGAGTCTAAAGGATCATCATATAATCAGAGCCGACATAACAATAGTAATGTAAGGGAACAATAATAACAATAGTGGGCTTCTTTGGGGCACAATAGTAACAATATGGGGACTACATGGGTACAACAATATAATAAGGGGGTTGTACTAATAACAATAAGGGGTTACACTAGTAGTATAGGGGTCAAGAGTTTTTCAATTTTTTAGTAGTTCCTAACTTCATAATTATTATGAATTTTTCAGTTTCTTAGTCAATAGTTTTTCAGTTTCTTAGTAGTTCCTAGCTTAATAGTTATTATGAAATGTGTCATGCACTAACTTGGTTATCGATACTCCTAAACTTATATTCTAAGGGGTTTCCCTTAAATGTGTGTGTATGCCCTTCTCAAATATGTTGCAAAAGTTTAATATTCTTGTAGCCATTTTATGGACTTAATCCTTTGCAATCACTCTATTTTTTACCATTTTAGGACTTGCATCATGTTCATACTTTTTTTGTTTAGGTTTCAAATGATGGGCCCACGTGGGGAGATGATAGGGTACAAGAATTTATATCCATTGTTGGAATGGCAATGGACCTTTTTGGTCATCGTCGAGACTCTTATATGACGTTCTCGAATCAACGAACATCTTCTTTGTGACCAAGACTCATGCAAGCTGACGCAGGAAAACCTGCGATTACCGATAGTCTGCATATAAATGCATAAATATATTTTGCCCCAGGAATTTTAGACTCCTTGCCGAGTCTAAATATTCTATAAAGAATGGTTTAAGGCCCCATTAATTAAATCTCATGCGGAATGCTTTGGAACTTACCACAGTCTAACCCTTCATTCAATCCTTTCTATCGGGACTTTATACTCCCTCTTCATTTAACTTTTGTTAATATTTATGCCCGCACATATAATCAAACCCCCAATATATAACTTTGATTATATTGGACTTAACCCATAATTCTTCTATCGTTTTGTTTCTATTATGATTCTCGTATAATAGAAATATACATAATACTAACGTAAACCATACCTTTTTCCGCTTTTTCACAACCTTTGCATGTTACCCGATACTTCCTTTATTGCTATCGCAATCACAATCTCGTGGATCCACTAATACATGACTCTTTATCGCATCCGATATGTGATTAACAACCCGGATTCTAAATACAATAAAACCCCATCCATTACCTTCTCGGGTCCACTCACATCGCACTTTCGCATATCACAATGGCTTAGGGATGATACATTTACCATGGAATGTTGCGATGCGATCTAATCGTCGATCACATTGGACATCGCATATCGCGCATCACACTTGCTTGTGGACCGAAGTTAATTCACTCACCAATGAAACATTGCGATGTGGGGTTTAACAATGATCCTCCACCGTTGATCAGAGCATTTGATCCAACGATCAACAATGATTTCCATATCGCAATCACAAATCACTTAAGGCCGCTTCACTCACTCCTGAGATATGTTGCAATGCGATATCAACTACTTCATTCCATGCGACTTAATCCTGTCCATTGATCGTAAAGATCTAATGGCTCCTGTGCACCAACACTTCACTTCTTATCCTTCTCTTTACTTTGTGTTTTTACACCATTCCTTTAGTGTTTTTTGTGGTTTTTGGGTTTCTTCAAGGTTCTCGTCCTTTGATGTTCTGCTACATGACTCCCTCCTGAGCTTAACTCTACATGATTCTTTAATCATGATCACTCCTAGACTTTACTTTGGTCTTTCAATTGATTTCATCGATCTATTCCGATCCTCCGTGTCATTCTCCTCCTCTGTGTTTCATCGAACTTCGCCTACATACATATATTATGTAGAAACTCTGATTCCCACTTAATTTACCATTCCATACTCAAACCACACATTTATACAGTTTTGGAATTAAATCTCTGTGTATGTAAATATAAACAAATGATTACATATTAAGACTCTCTGTCTCTCTGGCCTGATCTTCTAATGTTAGTGGTCTCTGTTTTACAATCTGTCGATAGGCTTACAGTCACACTCTAGCTAGCTTAACTATCTAACTATCTCACCATCTAACCTCTTGACTTTGCCTTTTAGGCTTACATTTATACAAAAGGACTCTACAACCAATTCCTGGTTTAGATCCATAAACTCCTCAACAAAATCCTAAAATCTCTTCCTTATCTCTAAGGATCCTCTCCAATCCACAAAATCATGAACTAACTCCTAATCTAATATTTACAATTAATTCTCAAATCCCTCAATCTCTCAGCTATCCTAAATCTCTCATGTTCTCCTACATTTGAGAACATTTACAAATATGTCTCACAATTCTTAATTAAATCCTATTCTCATTAAAGTCACTCAAAAGCTTAAATAATTACATTAATTCAATACTTAGGAAAGCAACTTCCTTAAAACACAAGACCCCCTATGTCTACTAAAATAGAATGATATTGTTGAACTGATTGCTCTTGCATAAAATTCCCAAAGTAGAAAATATTCATGATCTCCTAATCATGTGTGTTCATATGTTGATAGAAAACCTCCAGGAACTTTAGTTTGTAACTGCTCAAATTCTTTGCACCTTTACTGCTGCTATATATTTTTCATCTTTTGATTCATCTTCCTCTCCTTGACAATTAGGTTCAAGCTCTGACTGTGTTGGAAATAATACTGAGAGGGGGGGGGGGTGAATCAGTATTATCAAATTCTTTTCAATTAATTTATTCTTTAGATATTGATCTTAGTTTGCATGTCAGTACCATATAACAATGAGCATGAACAAGAAAAACAGACAGTCACATCAAAGAACACCAGATATAAGGTGGAAACCCAATGTGGGTGAAAACCACCTGCTGCAATATGTCTCTATCTTCTTTCAAATTAGAAACTCCTTTTACAATGGTCTTGTACTGGTGCAGTCCTTTACTAGTACGCAGACTGCAACCTGCAGAGAGCTACAACTCTCTCTCGTTTTCCAGTCTCTCCTGGAAGGGAGCTACAACCCCCTTAGCTCTTCTACTTCTTTGAGGACCACGTTTCATTAATTTTCAGATTGGATCCAAGAAGATCAAATAATCATCAAGTACATGTGAATCACCCAATCTCCTTATACAATCAACCAATGAATCACCCAACTTCTCAGAATGCTGTAAACAGAAAAGTAATACCAGAAATCTAAGCCTAGAACTCTGCAGCAATAGATAAAAGGTAGCCAATAATTATTTCAAAAGGGGTCCGCAACTTCACCAATTGCAGCCTGCGGATATCCACAGTTCTTCTGTGCCTAGACTGCGCAGATATGCACCTGATCCGTCTTGTGATCTGCGTACCACCGCACTTAACCCTTCTATTGAATTGCGTACCACTGCGGAGATCCGCACCTGCATTGTCTGTCCGACAATGCACCTCTGCACCTGATCCTTCTGTTTCTCTGCGTACCCATGCAACTGAACCTTCTGTCGCGATGCGTACCTCCGCACCTGCGCCTTCTAATGCACTGCGTACCTCCGCACTGTGCCTTCTGCTGCCCTGCATACCTTCGCACCTGAGCTGTGGATCACCTGCGGACCTCCAAATAGAGTCAAATTAACAGTCCTCCAATGTACCATAGATTGTCCGATCCACAGATCTGATCACACGCCCAAGAGATCACACCCTATCAACAGATCCGCCTTGCACTTTATAGATTTCACCTTGATTTAGATCTAGCTCTTTAAACCGATTACACAAAATTTTAGATCTTAAGATATTCAAATTTCACCAGTATCTAGCCAAGAGATCTCCTTTCCTTTTTATAGGCAAGCCCTTATTCAAACCATGGGGCAAAACCATCGTAAACCAATACAAGGGATCCAAACCGGGGTTTAATAATTTAGATCTTATACCACGGACCAAAACCATAGGATCATGAACGACGGGCTAAATACTAAGGGCCAAACATAAGAATTCCCATGTGTGCACGCTTTTCTGCATTGGAGTGAGTGAACTGGGGTCCGTACCTTCTGAACGGAGCACCTACGGGTATGTCCGCACTTCTTGGTCGACGTACCTGCGGGTCCGAAGTTTCTCTTAGGATCACCTGCGGGTATCTTATTTTCTATGATTTTGAGAGCTTGAATAGAGATCTTCCACTTGAGTGAGTTTCCATCAAGTACAACACCTGTACCATAGTGCCAAACCAGAATCATAATGCCAACAATCTCCCCCTTTGGACTTGATGGCAACCTCAAGATCCTCAACGTCATTCTCCCCCTTTGACATCGAGGGCAAAGGGTTATGCTCCCCTTGAGAACATGCTTAAGTCTTTGCTTTGTTGATCATGCTCCCCCTGACTATATACCATATCTACACAAGAAAAATTTCTGCAAGAAGAACCATAATCCACCATACACCATAATTGACCATGAAAGAGATAGAGACATATTAGTAGCAATATGCAGATCAACATCCATGTTCTCCTTCTGTACATTCTTCTTCAAGATCTTCTACCATAATGCCAACAATGCATTATATATGCTCTGCCTGAACCTGTGCCATTCGATCTTCGACCAATCCATAAATCAGCAAATGTACGCATATAGCCCATATGAAACTTGCGTACAACCAACAATCTTTGAAACAGATGAGATTCAAAAACAAGATGATGCATCAACTACCCCCAAATTTTGCCTGAGGTATTGAAAGGTATCCCTAGGCAATGGTTTGGTGAGTATATCAACAACTTGTTCATTAGAAGGAACATACTCCAACTTGACCTTTTGTTCAAGCACTTGTTCCTGAAGAAAGTGATACTTGATCGGTATGTGCTTGGTTTTTGAATGCATGACTGGGTTCTTTGAAATGTTGATTGCATTTGTATTATCACATAAGATGGAGATAGGTAGTGTACAAGTGATTTGAAAATCCTGCAAGGTCTGCATCATCCAAAGAAGTTGAGTGCAGCAAGATGCAGCAGCCACATATTCCGCTTTAGCTATAGATAAAGCAATCGAACTCTATTTCTTGATGAACCAAGATACTAATCTGGAACCCATAAAGAATGCACCACCACTTGTGCTTTTTCTGTCATCCACGCTTCCATCCCAATCTGCATTTGTATAAGCATGAAGAGTGAGATTTGTATTTCTAGGATATCATAAGCCATAGTTTTGAGTTCCTTGAAGATACTTGAAAATTCTCTTCACTACCTGAAGATGAGTTTCCTTTGGATTTGCCTGAAATCTTCCAACTATTCCCACTGCATGCATGATGTCTGGTCGGGTACCTGTCAAATAAAGTAGACTTCCGATCATAGATCTGTAGGTTGGTTGATGTACTGCTGCAGATTCATCATTTGCATTGAGGCTACATCCTGTGACCATGGGTGTACATACTGGTTTGCATCTTCCATGCCATATTTCTTCAAGATCTGTTTGAGATACTTGGTTTGAGATAAAAAGATTCCTTCTTCCTTTTGTTGGATTTGCAAACCAAGGAAATATGTCAGTTCTCCCAGCAAGGACATTTCAAATTCTTTCTGGATGACCAAGGCAACGCTTTGACTCATCTCTTCTTCATTGCTACCAAAAATAATGTCATCTACATACACAACAAGTATTAGCAATTTGTCATTTTCAATTTTTATATAAAGATTGATATCTGTTGATCCTTTTGAAAAACCTTGTTGATGAGGATATTTATCCAAACGATAGTACCAAGCCCTTGGAGCTTTTTTGAGCCCATAGAGAGCCTTTTTCAATCTGCATACAAGATTTGGATCATTTCCAAGAATGAACCCATCTGGCTGTTCAATGTATACTTCTTCTTCCAAGTCTCCATTCAGAAAGGCTGATTTCATGTCCATTTGAAATACTTTGAGTTTTGAAAACTTGAGAGAGCAAGGAACATTCGGATGGCCTCAAGTCTTGCAACAGGAGCAAAGGTTTCTTCAAAGTCTATTCCTTCTTGTTGTGCATACCCTTTACAAACAAGTCTAGTCTGGCCTTGTTTCTAATTACTTCTCCATTTTCATTCAATTTAGTTTTGAAGACCCATTTTGTTCCGATAACATTCTTATCCTTTGGTCTAGGAACCAGTTCCCAAGTGTTGTTCCTTTCGATTCGCTCAAGTTCTTCATCCATTGCTTTTATTCAACATTCATCTTTGCATGCCTCTTTCACATTTTGTGGTTCAGTAGAGGAGAGTAATGCCAAATAGCTTGAAGCTTCT